>JACXGM010002156.1:6947-22170 GCA_016801145.1 Umbra pygmaea
GTATTGTAATATATACTGTACAGTGCACTAAAGGTATTGTAATATATACTGTACAGTGCACTAAAGGTATTGTAATATATTCTGTACAGTGCACTACAAGTATTGTAATATATACTGTACAGTGCACTAAAGGTATTGTAATATATACTGTACAGTGCACTAAAGGTATTGTAATATATTCTGTACAGTGCACTAAAGGTATTGTAATATATTCTGTACAGTGCACTACAAGTATTGTAATATATTCTGTACAGTGCACTAAAGGTATTGTAATATATACTGTACAGTGCACTAAAGGTATTGTAATATATTCTGTACAGTGCACTAAAGGCATTGTATTATATTCTGTACAGTGTACTACAAGTATTGTAATATATACTGTACAGTGCACTAAAGGTATTGTAATATATTCTGTACAGTGTACTACAAGTATTGTAATATATACTGTACAGTGTACTACAAGTATTATAATATATACTGTACAGTGCAATACTGGTATTGTAATATATTCTGTACAGTGCACTAAAGGTATTGTAGTATATTCTGTACAGTGCACTACAAGTATTGTAATATATACTCCACAGTGCACTACAAGTATTGTAATATATTCTGCACAGTGCACTACAGATATTGTAATATTTACAAGTAAGGGAATGGAGAAAATTACTTTCAATTTTGTACAGTACTTTACATGCTATCAATGTTTCCGAATATTATATTATAATATATATAATATATATAGGAATATTGTCAAATGCATTTTCATATACATTCCTAGTCAATTTCAGAAGCCTACAGTACAGATATATTATAATTTGGCATATATTACATCCTAGATATGGCTCATCTGTTAAAACGTTGAACAGTCGCCAGAAATGAACATTAGAGACGAATGAAATCAGGCACTTCTTGATTGATCAGGACATTAAAAGCAAACATATTATGTGGAACCAGACATCGTTTTGAAATGCAAATTCTTTAAAGGTTTAATATTTAGTATTAAACACTACAAAACCACAGTTGCATGGAGTAAAATATTCCTCAGAAAAACATGGAATGTACACAGCTAGCTAGCTAGCAACCCAATGAATAACTGAATAGAAACACAGGTTATCGTCTCTAAAATAACAATGTTACATTACCTCTCTAGGCCATTCCTTTCGACGCTCTGCTTATGTTTATTTCATCCATATTGTTTAACATGATAGCTAATAACATGCCATCAGTCTATTTTTCAATAACAAATAATCACTGCCTCAAAGCAGCACGTCGTCTGTCGCAAAACTCTAAAACAATAGGCGTCATCGGCTGACAATGTAAAATCATCAAATTTTCCTGCGAAGTAAACGTAGCCTTGTTTAACTTCGAAGGCAGTGAGGACTCACAAACCCCCCATGTCTGTTTTGACGTTTACGTAGAACCGCCTAGAACCGCCTGGGTGGCATTGTAATGGAGACGAGGCATTAGAGTGTAATACATTAAAGTGGAACTGACTGCATTTTTGTATGTTTGTTTCAAATCTGCTAAGTAGTTAAAAATACTGTAATTCCTCATTAAGTGATATGAGTGGATATAATCAAATGTATGGAATGGTAATATAATTTTAAACACAAATTTTTTAATGGGGGGGGTGCACTCACAGGGCTTTCACCTAGGGCGCCAAGTAACCTTGCACCGGCCCTGAATGTATGCACTGTAAGTTCCTCTGGATAAAAGCGTCTGCTAAATGACTAAAATGTAAATAAATAAATTAACAGTTTAGCAGTTACACTGACATAGGATATTTCTACCTGCCTACTCAACGCAGCTCAGATTTGACCAGTATGGATTCAGGGAGCCTAAAAATGAACGTGGCAGGGAATGGATTGAATGAAAATCATTCTTTTTAAAATCCTCCCCCACAAAAATAATCCACCACTAAAAATAGCTCACTGCCCTCCCCTGCCACCCCCCAAAAAACATACAGCCCTGCCAAGAGCAAAATAAAAAGTTTCAACGCCCTCCCTCATTTTGGGCCAGATCCCCGGAAAATAAACATCACTCTGTTCTTTAACAAAATTACTAAAATCAAAAGGCACTTCCGAGTTGGCACCATGAATTCGGATTGGACTAGGGTTACGTTTTTTTCTTTAATGGTCAGGTTGCCACTTTTTTCGAAAGCAAATAGCTAATGAATAGCTTCCGGGAACGCATACTCAGGTCGTCTAGAACTTCAGCACCATGGACAGCGATACGATACTGTACGCACTTAAAGCTGAGCAATCTGCGTCACGAAGACAGGACATATATGCTAATGAGTGAAGATACATCCACATTTCATATTTTGTGGTTAAAATATTCCATGAAACCTTTGAGTTTTATATTAAACGAAAAAAATATATATATTTTGGAAATACTGCTATCTGCCTCATTGCTATCAAATCATACTGAATCAGTCTGTGGGCTGCACGTTTTCAAAATTGTTCTGTGGCCCAGCAAACTCAATTTGTTTTTCGATTACAGCATCTTTTATAATATTTTGATGTTAGTATATATATAATTGAAGCTCATTGTATACAGTGTCAATAGAGGGTGTGTAAATAAAGTATAGTTTATTAAGTTCTCTCCTGGGAAAATTGTTATTCTTTACTTTATTATTCTATCAAGAACATAAGTCTATGGAACGTATATTTAATTTGCTATAAGTTGAGACATTATCTATAAGCAGCGGTCTGCACCATATGGTCTGCACCCCTGGATAGTACAGAGGTCAAAAGACGTTCTTTTTTATATCGCATAATGCACATATTTCTACCACAGTAAAACATATACCCTGCCATGCATGACATAAAGGCAGGTTCCCTTTCTAGGACTTCTAGACGTTTCTCTCATAGATGGTGTGTTGCACCAATGAAGAACGTATTTGGTGACATGTAACCAATAACAGTTAGTAGAGGGCGGGGTTTAAAGACATTCGGCTCTTTACAATTGCGCATGTTTTGCTTAGATTGCCGGTTGGTACTGTAGCCAGCCACAGAGGCTGAGAATCCTGTGGACATCTTCGCTCTCTGGGATTAGGCTGTATGAGTTGGCTATAAACAGCTTGACTTATATAACAGATAGAAGGCCTACTTCTGTTAGTACTGTTTAATATAACTCTGAAATTGATGCTGAAAACGAAAGTCATAATTAAAAAATAATTTAGCCTTGCATAGTGGAATATTTTATTTTTCTCAACGGAAAGGCTCAAATCCTTACGGAAAACAAGGCTAACTAACAAGCCACGCTCATTATGTCAGTAGTAGGTATTGATGTCGGTTTCCAAAACTGTTACATTGCTGTTGCCAGAAGCGGCGGCATTGAAACTATTGCCAATGAATATAGCGACAGATGCACGCCGTAAGTATACCATTGACATAGGTTATAGAATGTGACTTTGTTACGCAATGATTGCGACTGAATGCGCTTTGTAACCTACCCTGATGGCGTAGTGAGAAAAGGTTGTGTTATGATAGTTATCTTACATGGATGGTAATATAATATTTTAGATTGCAATTTTCGTCAAACATGTCTTGTAGATAGGCTTATCTTCAGCTTGGTAATGACAAGGTAAAAACGTCACATTTTCAAAAGTCTGTTGCATTTTTCATTTACCTTCTGAAATCTTAACGGCAGCATTTATGTGATGATATGACCTTTCCTTTTATGAATTTTTAAGGAGACGCCCAGATTTGTGTTACGATGTCTTATTTCAAAGCAGGCCCTAGCAATAATATTTTATTTTTTGAGAAAATTATTTCCTTTGCTGGAATTTGACTGCGTTCAATACATTTCTGCTTTCTGATTAAAAGTATGACAAATGCACATATAGAATATTTAAACAAAAATAAATAATAGCTGCATTAGTTTTTTACATTCGGTTACTTGAAATGACGTTAATTTGACATGCTTAGCCTATGTGACATTGGGTCAAGAGGTTTCTTAATACATAGGTATTCACAAAGGGTCTTATGGTTTAAACTACAGTACATCAAATAAGAAACCAGGGTTATAGTTGTTGACACCAATTCCTCTTAAAACTGCAATACTTCCCTTGCACCTCGATCCTAGGCCAATGTGTAAGGTCCCCAAATAGTATGAGTATTTATTAATTGCTTAACCTCCTTCACGTAGGATTTTCCAAATAAGGAAACTTCTGAAACTGCAGTAGTACTTTTCTATGCATAATCCATGGTCATGTTGCTAATGTGGAATTACCCCAGGTATTAGAAGTATATTCATTTCCTGATAAGTGTAAAGTGCAGAAATAAGGCTGGTAGGAGACCTTCAAATGTCAATTTTAATTAAGTGTGCTTGCCTATGGCAAGGCCACTCACTATTATCATACATATATACTATTATTCAACTTACTCTTATAGGAAAATTGTGCCATGTACATGTTCCCGATCGTGTTGCTATTGTTTTGTGGAAGGTTTCGTTAAACAGTTTACGAAATATTAACGTTTGTGTGTTGAGATATTTCTCATAGGAATGAATGAATGGAATGTTCAGAATTGATTAATCTGGCCAGTCCGACAACTCCACCCAGTTACTCCGCTCACTTTACACAAGTACTCCGCTCACTCCACCCAGTTACTACACCCACTTCACCCAGTTACTCCACACACTCCAACCACTCCACCCAGTTACTCCACCCATTCCATCCAGTTACTCCGCCCACTTTACACAATTACTCCAACCACTCCACCCAGTTACTACCCACATTCCATCCAGTTACTCCGCCCACTCCAACCACTCCACCCAGTTACTCCATCCACTTTACGCAAGTGCTCCACTCACTCCAACCAGTAACTCCACCCAGTACAACCACTCCACCCAGTTACTCCATCCACTCCACCCACACCACAGAGTTACTTCAGCCACTCTACCCACCCCAGGCAGCTACTAAATCCACTCCCCCATTTACTCAGCCAACTCCACCCATTTACTACACCCTCTCCACCAAGTTACTCCACCCACAACACGCAGTTACTCCACACACTCCACTCAATCTACCCAGTTACTCCACCCACTCCACCAAGTTACTCCACCCCCTCCAATCACTACACCTAGCTACTCCAATCACTTCACCCAGTTACTCCACCCACTCTACCCAGTTACTCCACTCACTCTACCCAGTTACTCCACCCACTCAACCCAGTTTAATTTATCTTTTGATAAAAAATAACCTGGATCATTTTGTCAGCAACAAAATAGCTGAGGGTGTAAGTGTGTCACTTCAATTAAAAGTTATATTTTAGTTGAGGATGCTTCTTATATTTTGAGAGTGAACTCATTTGTCACAATTCCATAATTTGTAATTATTTTGTAAATTCCCTTGTGAAATTTACTTGGCCTAAATATCAGCTGATTGTTTCAAACTCCATCATTTGGACCTGGCTGTCTTTCTTCTGTCAAACCACCAATAGTCCACTATCTAGTAACCCTTAAGCCTTTTGTAACTTCAATGTGTGCACTTGTTTTTGTTCCTTAGGGCTTGTGTGTCTCTGGCCTCCAAAAACCGCACCATAGGAAATGCAGCCAAGGGTCAGGTAAGATAATCAGCTGAACAGTTTCATAATGTAGTACTATTTCTGGCAAATGTTTTAATCTTTTTTGTGTGGGTGTGTGGGTTGGGGGGGCGACTGATCATATGTGTCAAAATCAAATCACATGTCAGTAAAAAACACCCTGCCCTTCAGATAATAACAAACTTCAAAAACACGATCCATGGGTTCAAAAAGTTACATGGCAGAGCATTTGATGACCCATACGTCCAGGCGGAGAAACCAAAGTTTCCTTACAGCTTGCACAAGCTGGCCAATGGCAACACTGGAATTAAGGTAACAGAAATGCACACATTTTCTCTGTCTTACTTTTTCACAGTAGTCAATATCTGTTCACTTCATCTGCATCATCCCACTATATACAGTACCATTGTTATTTTGTTGTTTGCATTTCCCACTGTACATTCACACATATATTCACATCAGAACTGACATCATACATTTCACTCTGGTGTAAAAACGTTACCCAAAGGGCTTCACCTAAAACTCTGTGTCCTTTGTAGGTGCGCTACCTGAATGAGGACAAAGTGTTTACTATTGAGCAAGTAACAGCCATGCTGCTGACAAAGCTAAAGGAAACGTCTGAGAGTGCCCTGAAGAAACCAGTTGTGGACTGTGTAATCTCTGTGAGTAAATACATTTTTACATTAGACACATTCAACTATTAAAATGATTACCAATACACTGCAAAAATATTTTTTCATATAATAATAACAGTACTCTGCAGATGACAAATAACAAAAACATAAAGCTTACCAAATAATATGCTACAAATGTGAATATATTGAACCATGAATGTAATCATGTTTCATAATTTTTTTTGTTTAAAATTTCGTAAAACTAAATGTTTGTATTACAGGTCCCAAGTTTTTCATAATTTTTTTAGTTTCGTAAAACAAAATGTTTGTATTACAGGTCCCAAGTTTTTTCACAGATGCCGAGAGGAGGTCTGTGATGGATGCCACCCAGATCGCAGGGTTAAACTGTCTGCGTCTGATCAATGACACCACTGCAGGTCAGTGACTAACACAGTGAATGTATTGGTTGAAGTTATCTAAAGCAGTGGTTCTCAACCTTTTCCATGACACTGCATACTTTGGTGGGACCAACAATTTTGAGGCACACCAACACATTGTACGTGTAATAAATGCGACTAGCAAAGAAACCGGTGGTTGTAGCTATGGATATTGCCTTACTGGAACATGATGTAGCTATAGTAGTAGCAGGTTACTAAAACACTGATCAAGTTTGTGATATACAGCTCTGGAAAAAATTAAGAGACCACTGCAAATTTATTTTAAATCAACCCCATCGAAAACCTCTGGAATGTGATCAAGAGGAAGATGGATGGTCTCAAGCCATGAAACAAAGGCGAGCTGTGATTAGCAGTGGCATAAAGTCACCCAATATCAATTTGGTGCAGGACAATGTCGGGCCTCATGTGGCCAGAGGATGTAGGCCAGGGGTATTCAACTCTTACTCTACGAGGGCTGGAGCCTGCTGGTTTTCTGCTCTACCCTATCATTAATTGAACCCACCTGGTGTACCAGGTGTTAATAAGTCCCAGATTAGATGGTTGTAATGAAGAAAACGTGTGGACCTGGCTTCGAAAGCCAGAGTTGAATAGGCCTGGTGTAGGCATTCCTGGATGACTAAGTCCTTGAATTCCATTGGCTGGCCCTCACGTTCCCCAGACATGAATTAAATTGAGAACCTCCGGGACATTATGTATCGGTGGATTCCACACAACCAAGTAATGCCACAGACTGTCCAGGAGCTCACCGATGCCATGATCCAGGTCTGGGAGGAGATCCCCTAGGACACCATCCGCTATTCTCATCAGGAGCATGCCCAGACATTGTTGGGAGTGCATACAGGCATGTGGTGGTCGTAAACACTGCTGAGTCACATTATGAGCGGCCTACTGTGTCCTTCCTGTCTGTCACCCTCTACATACCCACCTCAGTAGACTCTGCATCCTACTCTGCATCCTACTCTGCATCCTACTCTGCATCCTACTCTACATCCTAATCTGCATCCTAATCTGCATCCTACTCTGCATCCTACTCTCTTGTCAAAAAATAATGAAACCCCTCCCTCAAAAACAAATCCTAATGTATGTTTTTAAGAAAGGGTGGTCTGCACCAAGGGTGGTCTGCACAAAGTGTGGTCTGCACCAAGACAGAAAGCAGGCAGATTATTCGTTTTTTATTTTATATTTTGTAATTTTTCCCAATTTCCTCTCTTAATTCCCACTGACCCTGCCTTGTCGGCAGCTCCGAAACTCCTTGGACAAATGCGGGATGGTGGGGGGGTGCTCGTGTGGTTCATCCAACCACATGTCGCCGAGCCGGCTGATTCTTTTCATACTGCTCATCCAACACGGAAGCCTTTAGTCAGCTCATGCACGGGATGATTATGCTCACCAACTATACTTCCGCATTTGAATTTACAGGTGCCCGATCTGTCCACAAGGAGCCACTGGAGAGTGACAACGTAAATAATCGGACTTATCCCAAATCCCTGGCAGCGCTATGTCAATTTGTGCTGACTTGTCCTGGGGTTCCGGGCAAAGTCAGAGAAGCCATAGTCAGGCAGGTCATTTGATTGATGGTTCTGATCGGATAATGGTGGACATTGGTGCTGCTGCGGACATGGCATTGCTTTATAAACTATGGAAATGCCACCTTCATGGTTGATCAAAACCCAGAGAGGATTTGTGCAGGCGTTTGAAACTCCTCACAACTAGGCCATCACTGAATCACTTTCAAGCAACCACAGTCCATATTTTTGTAAAGGGAAATAGTTGTTTTATTCATGCAATGCTCTAGTAATTGATTACAGTGCCTGTCTCATATTGTTGTTTCTAAATGACAGTGGCCCTGGCCTATGGCATATACAAGCAGGACCTTCCTACCCCGGAGGAAAAGCCACGCAATGTGGTGTTTGTAGACCTAGGACATTCATCATTCCAGGTTTCCATATCTGCATTCAACAAAGGAAAACTCAAGGTGTGTTCTGCTTTTTGAAAATATTGAATTTGCTCACTATTTATTGTTTATTCTATTCCATATTTGCCAGCAGCATAGCACACTGTATCCCACTGCTGGTTTGCTTCTAAAGCTAAGCAGGATCGGACCTAGTCGGACCATGAATAGGAGACCAAAAGCTGCTGGAATTGGTGTTGGAGGGCCAGTAGGGGGCAGTCCTAACTCTGTTCTTAAGATTAAATCTCAATGCCCCATGTCTTTAAATGTTAAATAGCTGTCCTGACTATTCAGTAAAGATCCTATGGCACTAAGAGTAGGGTTGTTTTAACCCAAGTGTCTCGGTCAAATTTCCAATCTGGCCTAATCTGACCTAAATCATCCCCAGCTTTCATTTGTCTCATTCATCTTCTCCTCACACCTGTAACTACTCCCCAGGTCATTAGTACAAATGAACTATTATGTTCTTAATGAACTTACCTGGTAAAATAATAATAATATTTGACCCCTAACTGTTTTGTCTATTAATCAGATCCTGGCCACAGCATTTGATCCCTACCTGGGTGGGCGCAATTTTGATGAGGTACTTGTGGAGCACTTCTGTGAGGACTTCAAGACAAGGTACAAGCTGAACGTGAAGGACAACCCCAGAGCCCTTCTCCGTCTGTCTCAGGAGTGTGAGAAACTTAAGAAGTTGATGAGTGCAAACTGCTCAGACCTTCCAATTAACATTGAGTGCTTCATGAATGACATTGATGTGACAGGCAAGATGAACAGGTGATCATTCTGTGTGATTCCATCTTTTTGCTCGCTACTGTTATACTGTATGTAGCTGTACCTGTATATGGTGTATCCATAATTTTTACTAGCCCTATTTTCGTTTTCAGAGTCCAGTTTGAAGAAATGTGTACCGCACTGTTGATGAGAGTAGAGGCACCATTGAAAGCAGCTATGGAACAATCTAGTATGAAACAAATCAAACTGTGATTGAGACCTTTGTTTACAATACAACCATTACAAAAGAACAATATGATCTGATCCTCTGTTTGTTTTGTGTCAGAGCTGAGCCGGGAGGAGGTCTATGCGTTGGAGGTGGTCGGAGGGGCCACCAGAATCCCTTCCGTTAAAGAGAGGATCTTCAAGTTCTTTGGCAAAGATGTCAGCACCACACTAAACGCAGATGAAGCTGTAGCACGGGGCTGCGCTCTTCAGGTGCTCCCCTCCTGTAATAGACATGAAAACATTTAACATGATGCTGATGAACCATGTGCTGTACTAGTTAGCATGTAACAAAGGGACTGTGTGTTTGTGATTACTCGTGTGTCTTTGTTTATGTATGTACGTGTGCGTAGTGCGCAATTCTGTCCCCAGCGTTTAAGGTGCGCGAGTTCTCCATAACCGATGTGGTTCCATTTCCCATCACCCTGCGCTGGAAGTCCCCTACAGAAGATGGAGTTGGGTAAGAGCATCGACTCAGCTGTTTCTAAAGAAGCTAACAATAATCTCAGTGTTTGCCACCTGAACACCAATGTCTGTTCTACAGAGAATGTGAGGTGTACAGTAAGAACCATGCAGCGCCTTTTTCCAAAGTCATCACCTTCCACAAGAAGGAGCCCTTTGACTTGGAAGCCTTCTACAGCCTCCCACAGGAGCTGCCTTACCCGGACGTCAGGATAGGTAAACCTGATGGTTTCTCACTGCATTTCATAGAGAGCTTCCTTATGCAATGGTCCCTGAGTCACATGGGTATAAGCATGAAATAAGAATCTATTGACCAGGCTCTCTTGGAGGATTGTAAACGTTACTAAAATCTAACTGAACATAAATAAAAGTGAACTCCTCAATAAAGACACTTAACTATACTGCCTTGGGTTTCCCTTAAATACCAATGAGCTGTTAGGAACTCAGTGTCTACTCTGTCCTGCAATGGCTCCATGATGGCCAGTCTGACACATTTAAATACTACGGCGAGGGTCTCCCTGGCTTCTAATTAAGACTCAGAATTAATCTCCCATGAAACACAAAGCTCTGCATATACGTGTATGCACACGTGAGTGTGTGCGTTGCAATGGGGTGACTCAGGTGGGCTTTTAATTTGAAAGATGTGCTATTTCTAACTAATCCTCTTCCGTTTCCGATGATTATGTCAATCTTGTTAGATCTGAACCCTCCTCCTTCTCCTCTCTCGACTTCCCAGGACATTTTTCTGTGCAGAATGTGGTCCCACAGCCTGATGGTGACATATCCAAGGTGAAGGTCAAAGTGCGCATCAATGTGCACGGCATCTTCAGTGTATCCAGCGCCTCGTTAATGGAGAAACAGAAGGGTGAAGGAGAGGATGTTCAGATGGAGACTGAACCCACGGTGCAGAACGAAGGAAGGCCAGAGGACCAGGTTAGCAGCAGAGGCGGAGTAAAGAAAAATCACCTGGCATTCAGTTATGAGTTTTATTTAGACATTTCACCCTATAATGAGGATTGCAAACGACTTGGAGGATTTCCATTCAAATGACTCTGAAGATGGGGCTGTAAGTATGTCCTAGTGTCCTATGTAAGGGTGTCTTACTCTCTCAGACTAAAATGCAGGTTGACCAGGAGGGACAAGCAAACCCACAGAATGAGGATGCCATCTCCTGCAGTAAGGTAAATAGTTTATTATAAGAAACTAAAACATACAATAGTAAAAAATCATTTGGAACAGATTTTTCTTCATACATTTTTCCAACAAAGGATGGAGTCCCTGGTGAGAAACAGGACCCAGGAGCCGGGGTTAGCAAGCCTAAGGTCAAGGTAAAAAGCACTGACCTTCCCATCCTGGCCCACAACATCAGACAGTTGGAAAGGAGTGTCCTCCACGACTTTGTGGAGTATGAGGTAAGCCTTGGCTCGCTGTTTGCTGCAGAGATGCTGACTCATATTAGCATTTGCATCACCCGACCCAGGACAAATTGACCCCAAGAAAATGTAATTCTATGAAAGTTTGGTATAATTCAAGGAAATAAAATATGAGATGTAAGTATTTTAAAATACCAAGGTTGGGGCAGCGCTTGTCATAGCGTGCTAAGTCACTGCTTTGCAGAACTATGAAACCATGGAGGGATTCGATCCTGGTCACAGCATTTCCAACAATACACGGAGCTTCAGCAAGATGAAGCGCAAATTAGTACATAGCGCCCGTGGTTAGGGACCGACATTAGTTTTTCATGCTAATACTCTTTATTTCACAAAGTTCTATCTAGCACATTAGTGGGGACAGAGCCATATAACCTATAGACGATGCTCTCGCGCTAGCTTGACCCTACTCTCCCTGAGTACTATAGCTGCCAGATGAGAGAGAAAATCAAATAATTACTTTTAGCAATTTAGGAACATAGAGAAATTTGTAAGTACACCAGAAGTATATTTAAATAACACTTGCCTGATGGCTGATACGCTCGGCTGCTAGGCAATACATGTTGTTCTCTGTGCGTGATCTCGCAGGATATCACAGGATCCCACGGGATCTCGCGGGATTGCGGTAACAGTCAAGAGTAGTAGCCATCAGGCAAGTGTTATTTAAATATACTTCTGGTGTACTTACAAACTTTTCAATGCCTCGTTTTATAAGTACACAACCTATTTGTACTACTGTAGAAGTTTGGTCACCGTAATTCCGGGCATTATTAGTAAGGTTATTTACGAGATACACCCTTGGTTCCATTAGCGCCTGCACTAAACCATTCGGCTGATAGCGCTAACTCGACCAATGTTATAACAAGGGGAAAAAAACTTATGGGGGGTTGTTTGACTCTTAACTAGGAAAACCAATGTACCTTGCTGCATTTAGTATTTCTGTGGGGTAATTGAGGAGGCAGATGGCTCAGTTTGACTGCACACATGTCTGACTCTGTCTCTTTATGTCTCTGATTCTCTTTGTCCCTCAGGGCCAGATGATCCTCCAAGACAAACTGGAGAAGGACAGAAATGATGCTAAGAATGCAGTAGAGGAATATGTGTACGACCTGCGGGACAAATTGTGCAGCATATACGACAAGTACACCACTGAAGAGGTAAAAACTCAAGATGAATCGATTCACTTAAACGTTTTTGAAATACGAAATGTGTTTGCTGATACATACTTTGACCCTACTCACCTTGTAAAAAGGAAAGTAATCATCTGACGTTGATGCTCGAGGACACAGAGAACTGGCTATATGAGGAGGGAGAGGATAAAGACAAACAGGTTTATGTGGACAAGCTGGAAGATCTGAAGGTTAGAGTTATTCCTCATGAAGGACATTCATGTACAAACGGTGCATGAATAATAAACTATTATGAAGGGGCCACAGCCGGAGGTGTCACCGTTTGTAAGCATTAATCTTAGTTTCAAGTGTGACTTACTGTAGCATTTATTTGAATTATATTCTGTTTTAGAGGTTTGGTCAGCCCATTCGAGACAGGTACAGAGAACACGAGGACAGGCCAAGGGCGTTTGAAGAGATGGGCAAAAAGATCCAACTGTATATGAAGACTGTGGAGCTTTATAAACAAAAGGTAACACTAGAGTTGTTTTATGGCAGTGTTCATTTGTGTGTACACGTTATTGAAATATATCTTGATGAAAGGCACATAGCAGTTCTTATGTACAGTTGAAGTTGGATGTTTACGTACAGTGAATTTGAAGTCATTAAAACTAATTTGTCCACCACCCCACCGATTTCATGTTAAAAAAATATAGTTTTGGCAAGTTGGTTAGGAAATCAACTTTGTGCACGTCACAAGTAATTTTTCCAGCAATTGTTGATTATTCACTACATCACAATTCCAGTGGGTCAGGTGTTTGCATACACTAAGTAGACTGTGCCCTTAGAGCTTGGAAAATTCCAGAAAATGATGTCATGTCTTTAGAAGCTTCTGGTAGGCTAATTGCCATCATTTGAGTAAACTGAAGGTGCACTTGTGGATGTATTTCAAACTCAGTGCCTCTTTGCTTGACATTATAGGAAAATAAAAAGAAATCAGCTAGGACCTTGGAAAATACATTTTAGACCCCCACAAGTCTGGTTCATCCTTGGGAGCAATTTGCAAATACCTTAAGGCAGTGGTCCTCAAACCCTTCCACGGAGGGCCTAGTGTATGCAGGTTTTTGCTTTTACCTTGTAAAAGCCTGATGGAGTAGCTCACTAATTGGTTAGGCTCTCCCCACACCTGGCATTCTAGGTCCTAATTATGCTCTAATTGAAGGGAAAGACCAAAAACCAGCATACACTAGGCCCTCCATGGAAGGGTTTGAGGACCACTGCCTTAAGGTACCACATTCATCTGTATAAACAATATTATGCAGGCATAAACACCATGGGATCATGCAGCCGTCATACAGCTCAGGAAGGAGGTGCGGTTTGTCTCCCAGAGTTGAATGTTCTTTAGTGTGCAAAGTGCAAAGAAATCCCAGAACAACAGCAAAGGACTTTGTGATTATGCTGGTGGAAAAGGGTATGAAAGTATCTATATCTACCATAAATTGAATACTACTGATTAATCAAAAATCGAAATGTTTTGCCAAAAAGACCATCGTTATGTTTGAAGGACAAAGGGGGAGGCTTTCAAGCCGAAGAACACCATCCCAACCGAGAAGCACGGGGGTGGCAGCATCATGTTGTGAGGGTACTTTGTTGCAGGAGGGACTAGTGCACTTTACAAAATAAATGGCGTCATGAGGAAGGAAAATTATATGTATATATTTAGACAAAAACTAAAGACATCAGTAAGAAAGTTAAAGGACAACTCCAGCACAAAATGAACTCTGTGCTACGTGAGCTGAACTGTGACTTGGAATCTTCCATTACAAGAGGTTTTGCAGTCATTAATGCAGATCAATGAGCATGGCGGATGGGCTACAACAGCCACTCGACTCCACTACAAATAGGAAAAAGATGCTATAATTTGCAAGAGCTCACCAAAATTGGACAGTTGAAGACTGGAAAAATGTTGCCTGGTCTGAGGAATCTTGATTTCTGTTGAGACATTCAGATGGTAGAGTCAGAATTTGGCGTAAACAGAATGAGAACATGAATCCATCATGCCTTGTTACCACTGTGCAGGCTGGTGGTGTTGGTGTAATGGTTTGGGTGATGTTTTCTTGGCACACTTTAGGCCCCTTAGTGCCAATTGGGCAACGTTTAAATGCCACGGCCTAACTGAGCATTGTTTCTGACCATGTCCATCCCTTTATGGCCACCATGTACCCATCCTCTGACGGCTACTTCCAGCAGGATAATGCACCATGTCACAAAGCTCGAATCATTTCAAATTGGTTACTTGAACATGACAATGAGTTCACTGTACTAAAATGGCCCCCAGTCACCAGATCTCAACCCAATAGAGCATCTATGGGATGTGGTGGAACGGGAGCTTCGTGCCCTGAATGTGCATCCCACAAATCTCCATGAACTGCAAGATGCTATCCTATCAATATGGGCCAACATTTCTAAAGAATGCTTTCAGCACATTGTTGAATCAATGCCACGTAGAATTAGGGCAGTTCTGAAGGCGAAAGGGGGTCAAACACAGTATTAGTATGGTGTTCCTAATAATCCTTTAGGTGCACTGCAAAAAATGACTCTACAAAAACAAGTAAATAAACTATGAATACAAGGTATTTCTTGCTTGTAAC
>JACXGM010002156.1:22270-48798 GCA_016801145.1 Umbra pygmaea
TGCCAATGGAACAAGAAAAATTACACAGATTTTCAGGGCATATTTACTAAAAACAAGTGTTTTTATCTAATACAAATATAGCTTGTTAAGTAAATATGTCTTATTTTAAGGATGGTTAGATTTTTTGACCTGAATACAAGATAAATATACTTTTTTGCCAATGGAACAAGATTTTTAAGACAGGACTTTTTGCAGTGTGAGTGTACAGCTGGCAATGTGAACTAAAATCAAACACCATTTGCTTACAGTTCAGCTCACGTAGCACAGAGTTTGTGGTTTGACTGATCGAGTCTGTTTTCCGAAGATGGCACCTGGCTGTATACACAAACATTAATTATTGTTCTCACCGTGCCCACCTGGTTAAATAAAGGTTAAATTAAAAAAGAAAAAAAAACATGTCTTTTAAACTATATTTCTAATAAACTGTCTGTACACTTACAATCCTCATTATGCTACCATGGAAGTGTGGAGCTATTTTGAGCCTTTTTAGTGGTAAATATTAGCGATTTATTTTTACTTCATCCATGCCCACACAACTAGCGTTATAATGTAATTATCAGTTCACACTAAAACTGGGCACATTCGATAAGCATGAAAACATATCCCAGAGAACGGTCGACTCTGTACCAATGTGTTATTAACCCCTAGGATCATTTTGCGCCGCAGTTGTCCTTTAAAGCTTGGTCGTATTGGGGGTCTTCCAATAATTTAAAGGCAATACTACCAAATACTATCTGAGTGTATATACACTTCTGACCCACTGTGAATGTGATGAAAGACATTAAAGCTGACAAAAATCTTTTACTCTGCTACTATTCTGATATTTTAAATTTTTTTAATGAAGTGGTGATCCTAACTGACCTACGACAGGGAGTTTTTACTAGGATTGAATGTCATGAATTGTGAACAATGTCTTTGGCTAAGGTATATGTCAACTTCTGACTACAACTGTATTCTTAATTTCCTACACCTTACCTAACTTCAGACCTCAATGGGAACATAGTTTCTGTAGAGTAATATTGTTACAGCTCAATGTGAGATGCTGTTCAATTAGTCTCATAATACCATTGCTCTGTCAGCTACTACCAATGCCCCCCCCCCCCCAGAAATTGTTAATAAGGGTGGCCAGATGGGGCCATTGAAAACCAGAAGCCAAAACCAGAAGCCACAACTGAATTTCAGGATTTCTATTTAGCTGTTGTAGTATATAGGCTAGTTGAACACTATGTCAATATGAGACTTAAGGATAGCATACTGATCTAATTTGGTTTCATATTTTACAGTTAATGTTACTAATCATCAGATGTGCATAAACTAATACCAGTACAGTTAATTTTGTATTTATTGTATTTATGTTTTTAATGTTTTAATACAGGGCTCAGCTGTAAAAGAGCAAGGGTCTCAGTTGATTTTCTCTGTTTACATAAAGGTAGCCCCTGGCTACTACACTGCTGTTTTGAGATTGGTCTGATAACCTTTCCTGTATTACCTTTTGTCATATTCAGTAAACTTTATCTTTTCTATTGTCATAATATCCTATGGTATTCTCCTGTGATCCTGGAATCCAACAGTCAGGTGCCATAGCAACATTCCAGTGTTTTTTTAGTTTCTGTATTTAACACAGATTTGGGAAGTTTAGATTAAGTGATTTATTTGTGAGGGGATACATGACACACTTTACATAAAATAATAGATGTAATGTTGTTTTCTAAACTCAGGATGAACATTATCATCATCTGAATGCTGAGGAAATGAGCAATGTGGAGACGTGTGTAAATGAAAGCATGGCCTGGATGAACAGCAAGATGAATGCACAGAACAAACTCACCATCGCACAAGACCCAGTCATCAAAGTAGCAGACATTATTTCTAAAATACAGGTGTGTGTGTGTGATAACTGTGAATGATTTCAGCACATGGCATACATTTGGCACATTGATTCCCGGTAGTGATTAACCCATATTGCACGGCCCTCTCTTTCCATATATGCTTACACTTAAGGAACTGGATGATGTATGCAACCCAGTGGTTTACCGGCCAAAGCCCAAGGCAGAGGATGTGACAGAAGAGCACGACACGAGCAACGGAGCCCATAACGGCCCAAGGCAATCTGAAGAGAAGCGGGACGCCAAGGGAGGCAGCCAGACAAAGCCTCCCTCAGGACAGATGGAAGTAGACTGAAGCCCTTACTGCCAAATAAGCTCTGCTGCCACCACTATATAGCTACCATCAGATACTGTAGTTAATGTCTACCCAGATACTGTATATCAGTGGTCCTCAAACCCTTCCATGTAGGGCCTAGTGTATGCAGGTTTTTGCTTTTACCTTGTACAAGCCTGATGGAGTAGCTCACTAATTGGTTAGTATCTCCCCCCACCTGGCAGTCTAGGTCCTTATTTTGCTCAAATTGAAGGGCAAGACCAAAAACCAGCATACACTAGGCCCTCCATGGAAGGGTTTGAGGACCACTGCTGTATATAGAGGGTTTGGACATTGTGTGACATTTCACAAACTTTAAGGGAGAGCAAAAACAACATTTGATTAACCTATTTTAATTTTTTACTTAATCTTTAAAGTTTGTTGTTGAATTCCTTATTGGTCAGGATTTCAGTTGTGACCTTTTGACACTGAATAGATTTTAATTTGATCTATAACTCATATTTGGCCAAAATGTCACCTACGCACCTCTGTCTCCAGGCCCTCTATGGTATATACAGTACAAGTTTTCCACGTCCAGCACCACTGAATAGGCTTTTGTGCAATTATATTCATATTACCCTGTTTCATGATTTTTTTTACTAACCCTTGTATTAAAACAGTGTGTTCTTCCCTTGGGGGTTATAGTCCTTCATTGTATTTTATTGCACATATCCGTGTGGATCATATTTAGAAATGTCTGAACAATCGCTATGGCTGATTAAACTATTAGTAAAATATGTATGCAATAATACATATTATATATATTTGTATTTAATATATAAATTTCAAAGGATGTCCGTATGTCTAGATTATGTAAATATTATTTTAGTAATTAAACTGGCCATTGCTTGTGTAAATAGAGGATATGCAATCCTATTGTTGAAATGACAATGCTTATGGCGCATTAAACTGTATCCAAAACACGGGCAATGTTTTCATGCGTTTCCATATTTGAGACATGAGTAGATGGAAATAATAAATACACTCTTTGACAAAAAAATTAGTTTTATCTTATTCTTGACTGAAATATAAAGATGCAGTTTGCGATATTTGGTGTCACCTTGAGGCAAATGGTCCCTAAAAAGGAGTCATTTTAGCGTCATAAAATCTACTCGCTTTCAAACTTGAATTTGCACAGTTTACCGACAAAAAAATCAACTAACAGGTCATGCATATATTAACAACATATTAGATATTCAGAAGATATGGGAGATTTAAACATTTTAAATTCACAAACGTTCCGGACTTACTCTTTGACTAATAGGCCCTCGAAGTATCATTAATTTGCAATACACATATTCACATATACTCTGCAATTTCAAGTTAGTGGAAAAAAGTCCAATTATTTTATTAGTTATTTATATTATTTTAACAAGTCCTTCTTGTTCCTCTTCAGAAATGGGTGCGTGTGTTCGCTTGTTGCCATATGACGTGTACAGTCACGTGATGCAGATGGTAACGGGCGGATATTTTCAAAATGGATGAAATGAATAAGTTTTGGAGGGGTTTAAAACAACCATATGTATTTGCTTTCTCAAAGGTCGTTCACATCTGTAGTTGATTTCACATGGGTCAACATGTACGGAATAATAGCTTTCTATTGATTGGGGAAATAAATAACAAACAAGATGAGTGTTTCCATCGGCGATAAAATCGAGGTGAGTTCTCGACCTAGCTAGCAAGCTAGCTACTGTACATTAGCTGTTCTTTGAAGGTACAAGGACTCAGTATCTGTGCAGTTTAGCTCGTCTAGTATAAACGCAAACTACCTGCTTTGCTAAATTCGTAATTAGCAGCGCAGGTTTGTGATAGTAAAAATTAAGCTGAATGACACCGTCTGCTGCGGCAGACATGCCGCCGAGTCGTTTTGACTTTGTCTCTTGAGAGTGTTGCCAGGAGACCACAGTCACTGTCGGCTTCATTAGCGGGAAGACAGCCGGGATAATTAGAGGTTTTGGTTGGCCATATGACAGAGACAGGTGTAATTGTCGTTAGATTGTATGCTTCTGTCAGTTGGCTGGGGTTATGTTTTATAGCCAGTGTGTTATTAGGTAGCTACCCTAACTACCGACTGGTATTGTACCGTTCTAGTGGTGTGGGTCACAGCTGTACTGTACTGTCAGCTTAACTACAGTACATGATACACATCAGAGCGAATATGTTCGACAAAGTTATACATTATTTCTTTCAAAACCTATCAACTAACGGTAGCGTTAAATGCGACGTCAGGGAACATGAAGATAACATCTTATCTACAAGTGGGGAACAAAATATTGAGGTAATTTATCATCCTGTCAAACACAGTGGACAGGTAACTGGTTCTACCATCATCTGCGGATAGGCACAATTTAACATAGTCATGCTGGAGTTGTAGTTGTTATTGATCAGAATTGAACATTGAATTTCATCCGATCTCTTTTAGGACTTCAAAGTTCTTACCCTCCTTGGTAAGGGATCATTTGCATGTGTTTACCGGGCAAAGTCAGTGAATACTGGCTTGGAGGTGGCAATTAAAACGGTAAGAATGCTATTCTGCTAATAATACAGCCAGGTACATTTCCACATCAGAGTATTTTTGGGCTACGTAAAGATGGTTGTACCCATAGACTTAGACATCATGAAAATTACAAAGTGTATAGGCTAAATCATTTATTTGGAATATGGACACAACCTGACTCCTCCCACAGAGAACTACAAAAACACAGTAATGTAAAATATACACCATGCATGACAAGCTTACCAGTAAATTTTCTTTGTACTTTGCAAACAGACAAATTTGTGCTGTTGAAATAGGGATCCTGTTTTGTAATAAAACCCATCGTCATCACTACCTATTCACTACCAGGTGGTGTGTTCATCAGAGCCTTGTGTTGTCCCTTATGCCCCCTCCCATGAGTCAACTCTGTACTGATAGGGAGTTTAGAAAATCTTGTGTCTGGATTTTGCTCAGCTTGTCTTTGTAGAACATGAATTGATTGCCACAGAACTAATGCAGTGTATAAATAAACCACATGTATAACTATCTCTATTCTATTATGTGTTGGTTGAATACAGTTTCATAGCAATTAACAACCGCACATCCACTCTGATAAAGTATAAATTCATTAACGCCTTATTATTTTCCTCTCTGTCCAGATTGACAAGAAAGCTATGCATAAAGCTGGTATGGTCCAGCGAGTTAGTAACGAAGTTGAGATTCAATGTCGACTGAAGCATCCATCAATACTAGAGGTAAGTGCAATCAAGCAAAATGTTGGGCTGCTTATGGTATTTCTGCTCAACACAAAGCTGGACCCTGTGGTGAAATTGGTGGAACGTTAATATGATTTAAAGGGATAACACACAATGTTATTGCAATCAAGCATTTTTTTTACTTTACTTCAGATGATAATCATTGATAATGTATTTAAAGAATCTCAAAGCTCATTGAAAGGATAAACAAGGAAATGGAAACTTTGGATGAAATGTATGCAGAGTAAAAGTATTTAAGTGCGATCATTTACATTTACGTTTTAGTTATTTAGCAGATGCTGTTACCCAAATTGACTTTCAGTAAGTATAGGGACATTTCCCCTGGAGCAACTTAGGGTTAAGTCCCTTGCCCGAGGACACAATGACATTTGGCTCAGTCTAGAATCAACCCGGCAACCTTCAGACTACAAGTCTGACACCTTCACCACTGATACGTCAATACAATAAAGAGACCAATGAACATTGGCTGTGGAATTTCTCAGTTTTTAACCACACCCTTTCCAGTCTGCTTCAACCCGGATGAGTACTAGATATTTTCTTACTCCGATATAAACCGGTACGGTGTGGTACCCAGTGTGAAGTTTGTAGATGGGTACACCAGCCGTGCCGTGATGGGTGCGGAATGGCGGGATGCTGTAATGTATAATAGGCTTATGTAATATATGAGATATGTATGTATGTGTATATGTGTGTGTGTATATATATATATATATATATATATATATATATATATATATATATATATATATATATATATATATATATATATATATATATATATATATATATATATATATATATATATATATATATATATATATATATATATATATATATATATATATATAAGCTTATCTGACTGGGGAATTATAAATATGACTTGATTGCCAACATTTAAACTAGCCAATTAATGTACTTATTTATATTACTGTATTTACACATTTAAATTTCTGGCTTGTCATTTGCTACTTCTGCAGCTTTACAACTACTTTGAAGATAGTAATTATGTATACTTGGTGTTGGAGATGTGCCATAATGGAGAGATGAGTCGATACCTGAAAGAAAGGAAGGTGCCCTTCTCAGAAGATGAAGGTGGGACATTGTTTTTCTCACCTAAGAGTGCATCACAGACCTCTTAGCAAAAAATTAGAGGGTATGTTAACATTCTCTAAGTTGTTTTTACTTGTTGTTTCACATTACAGCACGCCATTTCATGCATCAAATAGTGAGAGGCATGCTGTATTTGCATACACATGGCATCATGCACCGAGACTTGACCCTGTCCAATCTCTTGCTGTCGAGCAATATGAACCTTAAAATCGCTGACTTTGGCCTGGCCACACAGCTAAAGCTTCCCAGCGAGAAGCACTTCACCATGTGTGGCACACCCAATTACATCTCTCCAGAGGTGGCTACCCGGAGTGCCCATGGCCTGGAGTCTGACGTCTGGTCCCTGGGCTGCATGTTTTATGCCTTCCTGGTGGGTCGGCCCCCATTCGACACAGACACAGTGAAGCACACGCTCAACAAGGTGGTTCTGGGGGACTACGTCATGCCCGTCCACGTGTCCCACGAGGCTCAGGACCTGATCCATCAGCTGCTGAGAAAGGACCCGGCGCAGCGGCCTAGCTTGTCAGCTGTGCTGGACCACCCCTTCATGACCCAAAGCCTGCTGACCAGGACCAGGGACCTGAGCCTAGGGGAGCCGGGCTCCATGGACAGCGGCATCGCCACCATCTCCACAGCCTGCACCTCGTCCACATCCAGCAGCAGCCGTCTCCATAAAAGAGCCCGGCATGTGATCGGACCTGCCCTGCCTAACCGCATGACCCCTGTCTCCATGCTGAGCCAGCCACCCAGTCGCAGCTCTGAGGGGGTTGAACAGTGGCAGCAGCACAGACCCGGCAGGAGCCAGGCCGCACCGGGCGGAGAGAGTGGACGGCCCCACTCCCGGTACCTTCGCAGGGCTCACTCTTCAGACCGCTCCAGCTCGTCCGTCTCTTCCAGCCAGGGGATAGGGCTGGCCGGGCTGGAGAGGTGCCACTCTGAGGAGATGCTAACTGGCTCAGGGCGGTTGGCCTTCCCCATGTCCTCCAGCTACACGGACACTCCACAACCCTTCACGGAGCATGGACGCCTCCCGTCGCCACCCGTAAAACAGACTGCCAGGTAAAGTGTGGATTAAATGAAAGCAATGAGACATGTTAAGATTGCGGTCTCTCTTTCAGACTCATTTAATACATGTACATCCTTTATGTTGTCAGCTCAGGGTGTTCATATTCCACGCAATCATCACGCCCTCTGAAGGAGTCTGAAGTTTTACAGAATTCATGGTTCAGTAAAGAAGGTAAATCACACGTGATTCTTTTGTTTTTGTTCTAAAATCAACATTAAAAAAAGGTGAAGACACATGAGCTTGACAGTGGTTGTTTACCCTGGTTTCCAGGCCTGTTAACAAGGCCCACGGATGTCAGTGGTCACAGCAGCAGTGGCAGGGAGCCTCTAAGTGTACACAACTCCTGGAGCGACAAGCCAGCAGGGAGAGGGATCGGCCCTCACCCCTCCCACAACCTCCCTGAGTCGTACAGGGAGAACCAGGGGCAACCAGTCCATGTGGGAGAGCTGCCCACTCTGACCAAACCAAGTACAGACAAGAAGTCCCTGAGAAACGTGCTTCCTCCCCTGTGTGCGGCTAGACTAAAACCCATCCGACAGAAGACTAAAAACGCTGTGGTAAGATCGGTCTGCCTATGGCTATTCACTGATTTGCCTACTGTGACGGTCATACTATGACTGCCAGCTCTTGACCATCTCCTGGTCCACAGGTGAGCATCTTGGACAATGGGGAGGTGTGCATGGAGCTGCTGAAGGGCCAAGGTCCCCAGGAGAGGGTCAAAGAGGTCCTGAGGATATCGTGCGATGGAGTGATGGTGGGTTTTCATACACACCACTTTATAACATCCAGAGATCAGCGAAGTCTGTGAAGTAACTGTCTCATTTTTACTGTGCTCCTGTAGGTCACTATTTACCAGCCTAATGAGGGGAAGGGTTTCCCCGTGCTAGACCAGCCCCCAACGCCCCCTGAGGACATCCTGATCTGCAGCTATGACGACCTTCCAGGTACCCTCTAGAAGTTTGTGAGGACATCACACCCCTCTTCTGTTAATTAAACACTGTTAGAAAGCTAACTTTGGCCAAATTTTGTCTCCCATAGAGAAGTACTGGAAGAAATATCAGTACGCCAGTAAGTTTGTGCAGCTAGTGAAATCCAAGACTCCCAAAGTCACTCTCTACACCAAGTATGCCAAGTGTATGCTGATGGAGAACTCCCCCAACTCCGATCTGGAGGTGTGCTTCTACGATGGTACGGAGAGTTTAGAAATGTTTGCTTGAAAACTGTGACCCGTGAAGGATACGGTGTATTCTCCTTCTCTTCGATTGAAACATTACTGTTGCACACTGTTCAACTGTATCATTCTGACCCGCGATGACAGGAGCAAAGACCCACTTGACGTCGGAGCTGGTCCGAGTGGTGGAGAAGACGGGCAAGTCGTACACAGTGAAGGGGGAGGTGGGTCTGAGCGGCCTCAGCCCAGACAGCAGGGGCTATGTGGAGCTGTCTAACGAGGGCCACAGAATGTGTCTGTCTCTGGAGGCCGCCATCACTGCAGAAGAGCAGCACAGTGCCAAAAGCACTCCTTTCTTCCCCATCACCATCGGCAGGTGAGAGGCAGCGATGTGGGTCTCTCAGCGCTAATGTTGGAGGCTATCAGGCTTGAAGAGGCGATATAGCAGCCCCGTGCCAGCATGCAGTGATCTTACTGGTTTAAACCAGATTGTGTATCCTCTTCCTGTCCCCTCCTGGTGTTACTAACCTGGCTGCTGTGTTTGTCCCTCCCAGGAGGCCTACCAGCCCAGACGCCCCCTGCCCTTCATCTCAACCAGGCCCTCTTGAAGTGGTGTCCCCGCCCCCACTCCAGCCCCCCCGCATCACCCCCTCTGTGAGTTTATCCTGCGCAACAGACTACATTGTCTGTGTTTCATGTTGTTCTATGGAAAATTCATGTTGCTTTTTTCTTCCTCAATCTTCAGATGATCTCCTATAATGGGTCTGACTTCACCTCTGCCAGTGTGAAAAAGAACTCTCCACTCTCAGTCAATCTGGACAACACAGGCAACACAGGGAAGGTGCTCAAGTCTGTGTTTGTGCCAAATATTGGATGGGCATCCCAGTTGACCAGTGGAGAGGTGTGGGTGCAGTTCAATGACGGGTCCCAGCTGGTGGTGCAGGCAGGAGTGTCCTGTATTACGTACACCTCACCAGAAGGACAGACCACCAGGTACACAGAACTAACACGCCGGCCGGACGTTCAGCACAGTCAATGTTGTCATTTTAAAGGAATCATCTTTTTTTTTTTAAGTGGCAGCTGTGTAGATCCCATTTTGCTGAAACGTTTGTGCTTATTGTTGCTCAAGGTACAAGGAGACCGAGAAGTTGCCAGAGCTTGTGAAGGAGAAACTGCACTGTCTCTCTACTATCCTGGGTCTGTTGGCCAGTCCAGCATCCCATCGCTGAGTCATCCTCTCCAACCCTCGCCCCCAGCTTTTACCATGTCAGCTACAGCAGACTTATGAGGAACAGAAGACTTTTATAGGCTGTTTACTGTGACATGCATGCCTATTAAGTGTGCTTGTAAATAATACTTTTTATGTACAGATGATGACAAATTATGAAAAGATATATATTTTATACAGTGCCCATTTTGTACAGTATCATCTTGTTTGTTAAAGTTTGTGTAAACTCAAGTGATTTGTCATTTTCTATGTTGTCATTTCAATCAATTATCTTCATGAAATGTCTGAAGCAAGAAGCTAAAGCAATAAACATCTGCAGGCTGTGTACAGTTCAGTCTCATTAGGGTGTTCAGGGCTCTTATATGATTACAGTAAAAACAGCTATTTAAAGATTGATTAGCAGTCATTTAGTTTGCATGATACAGGTGTTACCATGTTACATAATTTGGGGCATTGGCCCTTAGTGTAACAAGTTTGACACCTCTGATCTAAAGCACAGACCAGATTACAAACAGCAGCAACTATTTCCAGGTGTAAAATAAGTTAGGTTGGCTATTACGAGTAGTTTAGATAAGTGGTTCTAAATCCTTGTCCTGGGGACCCACAGCCAGTCCATGTATTAGATGTATTCTAGAGCTAGCACACCTGAATCAACTTGTCAACTACTCATTGAGCTCTTGGCTGCTGAAATCATGTGAGCTAGTTTAGGCCCACAACTAAACTGAGATGGCAGTGGGTCCCCAGAAGGATTAAGATCCACTGGTTTACCGTAGTATAGCGTTTAACTTCTGCCTCTGGTGGACATGTCCAGCTGCAGCATGGGTTTGAATCTAGCGCTCTGCTCTTTGAACAAACACATTTTTTGTCTAATTGATCATACCATTCCTCAACATATCTAAATAAAACATACAATATCTCTGACAACTGAATGCTTACAGTTTCCAATGTGCTTGAAAATGTATGGCAAGTTTGAATCCAAAAGAAGCATGGAAAGACAGTGATGTCATTTTTAGAAATCAGTCAATTTCTATTTTCCAGGTCTATCTTTCCCTGGTTGGTTAGGCATTAATAAAAAGGTCCTAAATTTTGTATTCTCTCTAGATTTTACAAAACTTTGCATGCAGCATGTGTATTACATACTGTACACACACACACATACATATATATTATACAGTATCACACAATAGTGAGTACACCCCTCACATTTTTGTAAATATTTGATTAGAACTTTTCATGTGACAACACTGAAGGAATTACACTTGCTACAATGTAAAGTAGTGACTGTACAGCTTGTATCAGTGTACATTTGCGGTCCCCTCAAAATAACTCAACACACAGCCAATAAGGTCTAAACCACTGGCACTGACTCAAAAGTGTTACAAGGTCTCATACTGGTCACTGGAAGTTCAACATGGCAAAGAACACTCTGAGGATCTAAAAAAGATTTGTTGCTCTGCATAAAGATAGCCTAGGCACCTGACACTTAAATCTGGCCCTCGAATCCAGGTCCACTCCATTTTTTCATTGCAACCAGGTGGGTGCAACTAATGATGAGGTAGAACAGAAAACCAGCATGCTCCGGCCCACGTAGGGTAAGATTTGAAAATCCCCGGCCTAGGCTATAAGAAGATTGCCAAGACCCTGAAACTGAGCTGCAGCATGGTGGCCAAGACCATACAGCGGTTTAACAGGGCAGGTTCCACTCAGAACAGGCCTTGCTATGGTTGACCAAAGACATTGAGTGCACGTGCTCAGCGTCATATCCAGAGGTTGTCTTTGGGAAAAAGACGTATGAGTGCTTCCAGCATTGCTGCAGAGGTTGAAGAGGTGGGGGGTCAGCCTGTCAGTGCTCGGACCATACAGCGCACACTGCATCAAATTGGTCTGTATGGCTGTCATCCCAGAAGGAAGCCTCTTCTAAAGATGATGCACAAGGAAGCCCGTTTGCTGAAGACAAGCTGACTAAGGACATGGATTACTGGAACCATGTCCTGTGGTCTGATGAGACCAAGATAAACTTATTTGGTTCAGATGATGTCAAGCGTGTGTGGCAGGAATCAGGAGTACAAAGACAAGTGTCTTGCCTACAGTAAAGCATGGTGTTGGGAGTGTCATGGTCCTGCATGAGTGCTGCCAGCACTTGGGCGCTACAGTTCATTGAGGGAACCATGAATCGCAACATGTACTGTGACATACTGAAGCAGAGCATGATCCCCTCCCTTCAGAGACTGGACCGCAGGGCAGTATTCCAACACGATAACCTCCAAGACGAGCACTGCCTTGCTGAGGAAGCTGAGGGTAAAGGTCATGGACTGGCCAAGCATGTCTCCAGACCTAAACCCTACTGAGCATCTGTGGGGCATCTTCAAACAGAAGGTGCAGGAGTGCAAGATCTCGAACATCCACCAGCTCTGTGATGTTATCATAGAGGAGTTGAAGAGGACTCCAGTGGCAACCTGTGAAGCTCTTGTGAACTCCATGCCCAAGAGGGTTAAAGCAGTGCTGGAAAATAATGGTGGCCACACAAAATAACGACACTTTGTGCCCAATTTGGACATTTTCACTCAGGGGTGTACTCAATTTTGTTGCCAGCAGTTTAGACCTTAATGGCTGTGTTGAGTTGTTTTGAGGGGACAGCAAATTTACACTGGTATACAAGCTGTAAGCTCACTACTTTACATTGTGACAAAGTGTCATTTCTTCAGTGTTGTCACATGAAAAGTTATAATCAAATATTTACAAAAATATGAGGGGTGTACTCACTTTTGTGAGATACTGTATATACACGTATCTACATAAAACATATTCAGGAAAACATTCAGATGGTAGCTGAGAGCACAATGCCATTGTTAAGAGTTGGAAAAATTATCAAAGTAGTAAGCGGGGGTAATATTTATTTACCATTTATAAGCACAATGAAGAACACAATGCAGGACACGCATTATAATGGTACAGAGATGTTGTACACAACTTCCTGGCCGTGGCTTGGTTAGAAATCCTTGGATACTGTTCACCAACAGTTTTCTATGGGCATGGTAACCACGAAGTTACAGAGCAATATAGATAGATACATTTTTTTATCAGGGATATTGCATTTAGGGCTTCACTACTTTAAAGGAGTAAACTCTACTAGAGTTTAAAATAATTTTTATGAGTTGGGATTAATTAGCCAACAAACAGGGCATTGTCTTCTTCAAAATGACTTGCCTGTGGTTAGTAAATAGTTTTAGGAAAATATATATATGAGGAAATGAGGGAATAAACACATTACATAAATGAAATCACTCACCATTTTAATATTTTCAACTGGGTGGGACTACAACTTTATTGGCTGCTTCCATCAGTTGACCCTGTCAATCATGTGTCAGTCAAAACTCAAACCAGGTCATCTGGATTCATCAGCAAGTTACTAATAAAGAAATGCACTTTAACAGGAAAATGGCTTTTAAAGGTACTGCCTGAATTAAAGCTACACAGACGAGACATCTTTTCCATCTGTGGGGTTAAAAGCCACCAACTCAGTCCATGGAGGCATGTCTGTCTACCTTGTGCTTTACTGATTCATAACCTCCACTAATTAGTTCGGTACCACCCACACCTGGATGTTAAGGTCTTAGTTGGCTTCAACTGAAAGGAGATCAGCAGAGATGATCAGCAGAGAAGATCCCCAAATCAAAAGACACAAAACCCTTCATGGAATGAGTTTGACATCTCTTTTTAAACTGTATCACCTCCACCTAGTGGCCATATCTATGACTGCTACTCAACTCTTCTGAAGAGACTACTAGACATTTGGGGATAACTAACCTCTGATAAACGTGTGGATTCAACAAGCCTACACATTTTTGCAGATTCTCGCATCTAAGACTAAAGAAAGCAGCTCAAAGCTACCTACTTGTTCAACTTTGCTGTTCTGGATGATCAGTGAATACAGTGGTATCGGCCTGCTTTTCAGCGTTCTGAAGATTCACCATTTTGACCAACTCATCATTTCCCTACTACAAAAAGTCATCCTTTGTTCAAATCATCACTCACTCTTTTCCATTGTATAAAAAATAATTTCCCCATAAAATCCCAATAAAATAAATTGCTCTTAGGAAATGTCAGGACAAAGACATAATAAAATAAGTAAAAAAAGGATATCTCACAGTGAACATTGGGAGCACAAAATTGTATCTTTCCTATTATGTTTAACCTCATATTGTGCCATTTCAAAAGGACACGGCAGCTGCACAACATTCTCACAGGGAGTTTGCTGTCATTCGGAAGCAGCTTTAAGAGTACTGGATGGACTACAGGGTGTTTCACTGTTTAATAGGTGCCAGCAGCCTGCTTGAAACTGTCTCCTCAATAAGGCTGAAAGTACAAAGAAAATAAAGAATTCATAACATTGTAATCAAGACATAATTTCATGGTCACAAAAATAATATATGTTGATTTAGTTGGCTAAATATACAGTATATATTCTATGTCATTTTGAAATTAGTGGAGTAACAATTCATTTTTATGGACACTATCAATTAAACACAATGGTATTTGAGGCCCACATGTTCCATTGAGCTTTCAACAAAAGGTTACGGAGCGGCACGCATTGACAGAGTTCACTGTGCCAAGGTAATTTCAAATCCATTGAATAGTCCTGCATGTGACTGGGGTCATTTCCACTAACACTGGAATTCTTCTTGAAAGCACCCGCATACACAAACGGAATGTGATCCTCATCTGAGCACGGCCGGAAAAACGCCATTTAAGTTAGAAGAGACAGGTTTCACATCAAGCTGTATAAATGTCAACCACATCTGTCCAACACTCAACTGTCTTTATAAACATCAGTCCCTATTAGACAGTCTTTATCTGTTACTGTTGATCAATGTTTACATCCCCCTGATCAAAGGTTTATGCAGGCATTTTTTTGCCTTTCATGCTACATACTGTATATCCTAATGTTAAAATCTGTTTCTGCTGTTTTGAAGACTATGAAACTCACATCAAAACAGCATTCACTAGACATGGCACACAGGAACGTAAACAGTGTTACATTTTATCTGATTAAAATATCAACCGAGATGCCAATGACTGGCTTGATATTCAGGAAATGATAGTGGGCATTTCTGCTGTGAGTCAGTCTGAGTGCCGTTGGCACAGGCAGCTTCTCCAAACCAGTGGAGTGTTCTAATACTCAGACGGGTTTCTAGGACTACATCCCTTCTAACCTAAAGTCCACATAAGAGAAGTTGGTAAACATCACAATATAGACACACGTCACTGGTGAGTTTCAATTAGGGAAATGTCTTGTGAAGTGACAGTGTGTCTGGAGGTCAGGCCATTCATCCTATTACCTCATGTGGAACACTTGTCTACCGAGATTTTATACAGAGTAACTGAAGCAGTAATTAAGCAGGGTTCCCAAAAGTTCACATTACAGTACTCTAACACATCAGCTACACTACACCTATTCGTGTTGCCATCAGCATTGTGCCAGTGTTCCAGCCGCTTCAAAACAATCCCACCGAAAAAGCACTTTCGTTCAAATTCCCAAGATAGAATAAATGTGCACATCAGCCATCAAGAATCAAACCTTAGCCGTTATTGAGCTCTGAAGCTGCCATTTAAGGCCAAACAACACAGACAGTATAGCAGCTTTTGTTGGTTTTCAAGGGAACCACTCCCGCATTGGCAGATGGCAAAGCCTGACCCGCTGGCTGTAGTGTAGCAGAGCTGTGTGTCTCAGTAAACAACAAAAAGGCAGAGAGGAAAAAAATCCAACACCAATCACCAGCATTAATATCTACATAGGAAAAGTTGTTTTTTCAATTACAGATATATTATAATTAATATCATAATTATTATGACTGTTATTTATTATTGTCGCCATTATTATCGGTTGGTGGGGGATGGAACAGGACGTGGCCTGACGGGTCTGCGTGGGGCAGTCATTGGGAAGAAGCCTTGGTGGCTATGGTGGAAACACAGTGCTGCTGGAAGTTAGGGGACATGGCCGAGTTACAGCCCAGTCTCTGTCGTGGGCCCTTCAGACTCCCATCACTCTCCACAATCCAAGGGCTGCTGCTGGCCTCCTTCCCCAGAACACTGCAGCAGCCTGGGGCCGGGCCTAATGGGACTACAGGGCTGGGGGTCTGGCTGGATGCCGGGCCATTCGGCTGCCCACTGGCTTGGGGGTTGTCAGAGACTTGAGCCTGGAGCACACTGGTGATGTGGGTCAGGAGGTCATTGAAGAATTCTGGGACGCCCTCATAACCTGAAGACAGGAAAGAAGAAGTTGTGAGGTGTCGCTGACTCATGTTTCTTCCCCATCTACAAAACACAAGGCAACAGAAGGTGAGAGAACAGTGAAGGTTACAAGGAAATGTAATTGTTGTCATTAGGCCTTATTGTGAGCCTAGCTTCTATTCTTGAGGCGCTGAAGGGGAATGTGTGTAACGGAAGGGAGATTAGCTCACCACTGTTCTACACACCCAGCCGTCAAAGTGGCAGCAGAGTGCAATCTGAGAACATTGTAACCATGGCAACAGCCTTAGTGAAGAGAGAGGCGCCCTAGAGCCTTTGTAAGCCTACCGATGACATCATTGTTGAGCTAACCCTCTTTGAGAGGCATTAGACCAGGTGTCTGAGCGAGACTCTCGCACAATATCTGCCCACAAGATTATATTAATCCCTCAGAGCAATCAGTCATCTGAAATGACTACCGCTGTAATACCAGGTAGGCTGCACACAGAGTCCCACATGTGCTGTGATTCCCTACGGCAGAAATGTATTCCACTCACCAGGGAATGCATTGATGTCGATGACGGCGTGTTGGCCCGTGAGATTGTTGATGATGACGTCGATGCCAAACAAGGACACCCCAAGAGCCTGTCTCAACGATCCGGACAGCTCTCTGATGACATCATCATTGGGTGGCTGGGACAATCCCTCAACATTATCCCTCTGAGGCAAAAAGTCACAGTCTGATAAGGGCACTTAAGAATAGGCTGGCAGTTGGGTTATCACTTAGAACTCGGTCTATTCAACTTACAGATGTCAGGTCTGAAGACGACTCTGGCTTTGATACATTGTGACTGTTGAAGGAAATTGCTTTTCTGTCTGCAATGGAGAAAACAATGACACTAGGTCAGGTAGACACAGTCACATTGTATCTGCACCCTTGACTCAATGTTTTCTGGATGTGAACTTCTGTTCACTGGCACTAGGAGGCAGCAGCATCTCATTGGAGGCACATTGTTCTACTCAGCCTACTGACTGAAACAAGGGATCAACAAATGAACAACAAACAGGAGTACCAGCATCAAGATCAAGAGCATGCATTCAAAGATACTACTAAACATTATCACTGTGATGTTAAATGAAGATGCATTCGAGCATTTGTGTGTTCGCTGTGATTTGCTCGTGTCCCTTACATGCTTACTTTAAGAGAAACAGTCAAGTGTAAGATGAGGCATCTATTCTCTCCAACAAGCATACAATAATTATTTCACATTTTCTCCAAAATCTGTAGGAGAATCAAAACTGACACAGATCAATTAAATCACATAGCAGAGTTTATTCATTAATATACTATATTGCACAGGCCTCTCCTTTCTTGATATCGATAGGGGAAAGGCCACGAGTCTGGAGAAGCAAAGTCACTTTAGCCTTCCATGTTGGGAAACATAAGTCCGGTCAGGGCAAGAAGGGATACAGCTCACGTAAAAGTGATGTCACACTCACACATACTCTCACACGTACATTTCCTCCGTAAAGTATTCATAGCACGTTTTCCCCCCACTGTTTTCATGTTACACCCTTATTCCAAAATTGATTAAATTCATTATTTCCCAAAATATTGGATCACTGAAATCAATCTCAGACACCTGTGATAATTAGTTTGCCAGGTGAGCCCAAAGAAAGGAAAACTACATAAGAGGGATGTTCCACATTATTAAGCGGGCCACAGGTTTCATGCAATATGGAAAAGAAAAAGGATCTCTCTGCTGCGGAAAAGTGACAAATAGTGCAATGCCTTGGACAAGGTATGAAAGCATTAGATATTTTATGAAAATTTAAGAGTGATGCTTGTACTCTGAAGAGATTTGTGGCTGATTCAGATCACAGAGGGGTTCATCCAGATAAAGGCATAATGAGGAAGGTTACTGCCAGACAAATTCATCAGATTAAGAGAGCAGCTGCTAAAATGCCATTACAAAGCAGCAAACTGGTATTTGAAGCTGCTGGTGCCTCTGGAGTCCAGTGAACCTCAAGGTGTAGGGTCCTCCAGAGGCTTGCAGTTGTGCATAAACCTACTATTCAGCCACATCAACCAATGCTCACAAGCAGAAACGGTTGCAGAGGGCCCAGAAATACATGAAGACTAATTTTCAAACAGTCTGGTTTACTGATGAGTGCTGTGCAACCCTGGATGGTTTAGATGGATGGAGTAGTGGATGGTTGGTTGATGGCCACCATGTCCCAATAAGGCTGCGACTTCAGCAAGGAGGTGGGCCGGAATCAAGGGGAGAGAACTGGAGGTGTGAAAATGAGCTCGGCAAACTATATAGTTTCTGACGGACCACTTTCTTCCATGGTACAAAAAGAAGAACTGTGTATTCATGCATGACATTGCACCATCTCATGTTGCAAAAAATACCTCTGTGTCATTGCTGCTATGGACATAAATGGAGAAACACATGGTGTGGCCCCCATCCTCCCCTGACCTCAACATTATTGAGAACCTTTGGAGCATCCTCAAGCAAAAGATCTATGAGGGTGGGAGGCAGTTCACATCAAAACAGAAGCTCTGGGAGGCTATTCTGACATCCTGCAAAGAAATTCAAGCAGAAACTCGCCATAAACTCACAAGTTCAATGGATGCGAGAGTTGTGAAGGTAGTATCAAAGAAGGGGTCCTATGTTAACATGTAACTTGCCCTGTTAAGATCTGTTTGATTGAAATTGCTTTTGATTTCAGTAAATATGTAAACATTTCAGTAAACCTCCTAACGCTGCAAATTTAACAAATGACCATTTTCAGTTCTTTAAAACCTATAAAATATTTTGAAACTCTGTTGTGCATAATAATTTGGAACAGTGCATTTTGAGTTTGTTTTTGAAAATAATACTGTTTTTATTGGGTGGTGAGTTCAATGAAATTCGACTTATTAAGGTTGATGACTTGAATATTATACTGACTGTCATTTTTATCGACTATTTAGCCGATATTATCGGTAAATATTAGCAGTTTACAGATATATTCGTATCGGTGATAATTCCACCGATAACGACCGATATATTTGTTTGCAATTCCTTATTTGTCTGGAAGAGGGCGCTCTTTCACCGAATATAGGTTTGAGCATTACAAGAAGACATTATCTTAAAAAGATTAAAACAGTGGGGATGGAAGAGCTGCTCATAACAAGCTGCTTATAAAGGTGAGTTGAAAACCAGCTTTCCGGTGTAAGAGTCACACAAAATGCACACAAAGTTTTACATTGCATAAAAAGGCTCTTGGGGTTATAAGATAGATAGACACTGTGGCCATATTAAGTTACTGAGTATTAACTACTGTACCGTAGCTAGGTACTGAAGTCAAATTGTTTCTGAATATGCATTTTTAATAAAAAGCCTGCAGTGTTTACTACTCCAGCTCTGGTATAAAAATGTTTTCCAAAACTTGAGAATGTCAACACCTGCGTTACCATTTTCATGACATCTACTTTATCTAGCTATGTAACTAACATTAGCTCTCTGGGACTGGTAGCACGCCATTATAATGAATAGAAACCTAGGAATAACAGAGAGCACCGCAGTTTTGGGGCGAAACCATTAACCTTTGAAAGGTTGTTGAGATAAATAAGTTTCTTCTTTGTTGTGTGTTGTCGAATTAATATGGTTTCTCCAGGAGAAAGCTTTTATGAGAAGGTATGTGGCCGATTTCGGCAAAGTAAGCGAATCATTTAAATGACGAGCCAGCAAGCTGCCAGCCTGTGCACAAGCTAGCCTAATGTGATAAGCAGCAGTATGCACTGTCATATTATTATGCTAGCCAATACCAACAGGATTTATTTAATGAAATGGTATATATTGGTAATTTTTTGAAGATCGCACATTGAATGGTTACTTTGAGGGTGACCAGCGATTAGAAAGCAATGTCTATTAATTATAATTGCAAATAAGTTATTTATTTTCATTATATTAAGTAAAGGAACACTTCTAAATGTATCTTATTTTCCATTTTGCCTGCAGCATTTTTACGTGCGCATGATAGACTGTGCATAATTAAGTCTGCAGTAGAATCACGACCAGCAGATCAAACGACTGAATGGAAGTAACGCCAAGAATCCTGGCTCTCAAGTTGCTAAAAGGAATTGTTCAAAAGTAATATAAATCGCATAATACACCTGCGCTAAATGCAACAAAACTAGATTGTGGAAATTTACATTTATCTAATACTGATCACAAAAACATTAGTTTCAGTAAACAACACTGCAAGGACACAAATAAAAATATCCTAAATAACACTCAGAAACAGACGAAGCTGATAAGCTAACTAACGAACAAATTAGCTGAGTTGATTTGAGGTAAGCCTACGGAGCAGCAGCAATCACCTGCTATTACTGTACAAGTAATCTGCCAGCAATTGTTAAGTAGTTAAGTTTCTCAAAAAAGCACTTATGGTTTCCTTCAACAAAATACAAAATAATAAAATTAGCATGACTCTCACAATTTTTTAAGACCTTGGAAAATCAGATTTCAGACTTTGTAAGACAATGTTAGGCCTTAAATTCTGGAAAATGAAATTAAGACTATTTAAGACTTTTTAAGGACCTGTGGGTGCCCTGCTTGAGTGTCTTTGGAGTCTGGTTTTAAGCACAATCCATGCAGGAAAACATAGATTTTTCAATTCAACTATGGTAATAGAAAAAGTTTTATCGGTATCTGCAAATTTTTCCCACTCAAAATCGGTATCGGATTTAAAAATCTCATATCGGTCGGGCTCTACTATTTAGGAAAATCTCTGTAAAATATAATTTGCATAATAATTTGTAACGCGATGTATAAGATCCCACAATTAACAGTGCAAGTCAGAGCACAAACCAAGCCTTAAAGTCCAAGGAATTGTTTGTAGAGTTCCAAGACAGGATTGTATTGAGGCACAGATCTGGGGAAGGGTACAGAAAAATATCTGCAGCATTGAAGATCCCAAATGCTAGAATCACACCAGGCACGGCAAACTGGTTGCGTTCCGGCGGAAGTTCATTCATTTCAATAGGAAGCAATCCGCACTGCTGCGGCAAATCTACCGGACCCAACAAAATGTAGATGTGATGCGGCAGGTGTGTCGCAAGATTTGAAATGATCCAACTTGTGCGGTGCTTTGCCGTATGGCACCAGAACCGGACGTTGATGTACCACAAGGTAAAGCTAATATGTCGCTTTTGGTTTATGGGATTGAAAGAAAAGCTTTGACAGCTCAGTAGATAGATTTCATCACACAAACTATTGTCAATGAATACTAAACTGAAAAAGCTCCTGCCAGTTGCCTTGCTGGAGGAGGACAGTGGTATGCAATGTTGTCCTCCATCTTGAAGATGTGGAAGATTGATTACGATGTTGATTGTGGTGTGGATTTTTTTTTGCCATGCCTGGTGTAATTCCAGCAAAAGTGCACAGTGGCTTCCATCATCTGTAAATGGAAGAGGTTTGGAGACACCAGGACTCTTTCTAGAGCTCAACGCTCGGCTAAACTGAGTGGTCAGGGGAGAAGGGCCTTAGCCAGGGAGGTGACCAAGAACCCGTTGGTCACTCTGACAGACCTCCAACATTTCTCTGTGGAGAGGAAAACTTCCAGAAGAACAACCATCTCTGCAGCACTCCACCAATCAGGCCTGTAGGGTGGTGGCCAGACGGAAGCCACTCCTCAGTAAAACGCACGAGAGGCTGCCTGGAGTTTGCCAAAAGGCACTTGAAGGACTCCCAGACCACGAGAAACTAAATTCTTTGGTTTGATGATACAAAGATTGAACTCTATGGCCTGAATGGCAAGCTTCATGTCTGGGAAGAAACCAGGGACCGCTCATCACCTGGCCAATACCATCCCTACAGTGAAGCATGGTGGTGGCAGCATCATGCTGTGGGCATGATTTTTAGCAGCAAGACTAGGAGACTAGTTAGGGTCGAGGGAAAGATGAATGCAGCAATGTACAGAGACATCCTTGCTGAAAACCTGCTCCAGAGCGCTCTGGACCTCAGACTAGGGCAAAGGTTCTTCGAACAGGACAATGACCCTAAGCACACAGCCAAGATAACAATGAAGTGGCTACAGCACAAGTCTGTGAATGTCCAGCCAGAGCCCAGACTTCAACCCAATTTAACATTTCTAGAGAGATCTGAAAATGGCTGTGCATCGATGCACCTCATCCAACCTGATGGAGCTTGAGAGCTCCTGCAAAGAATGGAAGAAACTGCCCAAAAATAGGTGTCCCAAGCTGGTAGCATCATACTCAAAAAGACTTGAGGATGTAATTGCTGCCAAATGTGCTTCAACAAAGTATTGAACAGAGGCTGTGAACACTTACGTGAAGATTTCAAACACACTTCTTTCACATTGTCTTATTGTGTATTGTTAGAATTTTTAGGGAGATAATGAATTTATTCAATTTTGGAATAATGGTGTAACATAACAAAATATGTGAAAAGTGAAGTGCTGTGAATACTTTCCGGATGCAGTTTACTCTCTCACACACACTTTCACACCAGACATAAACTTTCCGCCTGCAATAGTAGCTAGCCAGTTAGACTTTTTATTCAACTACATCAACAGTCTTTGTGTGTTCCAACTGGTCCTACATCACATTCCATTAACAGCCTTTATGCGGTGTAACTCAGCCAGTACCACTCATGTGGCTGAGGGACCAAACAGAATGACTCCATCCAATCTATCTCTGGTAAGCTCTTGTCTGACAGCCCAGGAATTTTCTTTAAGCAAAGAAAACCATTGTTATCCAGCCCAGCTCAAAGTAAATATAGTAAGAGATGGTTCTTATTTTACAGCTTCGCTATGCAGGTACCCATCCGTAATCATTAATACTAAAAGACAGACTATGGTAATCCTGGAAGTGTTCGTTACACAAACATAATTCCCAGGAATGCTAAAGACAACATTACTAGGCACAGATAACATACGCTTGGAATGCAGGTAGTGGGATAGTACTACCGGTATATCTTCTCTTGACATGAGGATTCATTATCACAACACAGGGCTGCTTTCCACAGTAAATATCACTTCCAATTGTATACTTATAAATTCAATTCAAATAATGCTTTGACTCATTCTCTACCAAATCATAATTTGGAAGAAATAAAACATGCCAAAATCCTTAATGTTATTCCCTCACAGAGTAACAGCAGTACAGAGCCCAATGCGCTGCCTTTTAGCTGCCGACTTTCAGGTTTTTATGACTGTTAGACTCAAAGACTTCCTTCTCTTTTTGGGTATGTACAGTCGTGGTCAAAGGTTTTGGAAATTAAACAAATACAAATTTTCACAAAGTCTGCTGCCTCAGTGTTGATGGCAATATGCATATAATCCAGAATGTCATGAAGAGTGATCAGATATTAACTACAATGAATTGCAAAGTCCCTCTCCTCCATGAAAATGAACTTAATCCCCCAAAAACATTTCCACTGCATTTCAGCCCTGCCACAAACAACCAGCTGCCATAATGTCAGTGATTGTCTCGTTTACACAGGTGAGTGTGTTGACGAAGACAAGGCTGGAAATCACATTGTCATGCTGATTGAGTTACAATAACAGACTGTGAGCTTTAAAAGGAGGGTGGTGCTTGAAATCAACATTCTTCTTCTGTCAACCATGGTTACCTACAAGGAAACACGTGCAGTCATCATTGCTTTTCACAAAAAGGGCTTCACAGGCAAGGAAATGGCTGCTAGTAAAATTGCACTTAAATCAACCATTTATCGGATCATCAAGAACTTTGAGGAAAGAGGTTCAATTGTGTGAAGGCATCAAGGTGCCCATGAAAGTCAAGCATGCACCAGGACCGTCTCCTAAAGTTGATTCAGCTGCGGGATTGTGGCGCCACCAGTGCAGAGCTTACTCAGGAATGGCAGCAGGCAGGTCTGAGTGCATCTGCATGCACAGTGAGGCAAAGACTTTTAAACGAAGTCCTGGTGTCAATAAGGGCAGCAAAGAAGCCACTTCTCTCCAGGAAAAACATCAGGACAGACTGATATTCTGCAAAAGGTACAAGGATTGGACTGATGAGGACTGAGGTAAAGTAACTTTCTCTAATGAATCACCTTTCCGATTATTGTTTGGACCATCTAGAAAATACCTTGTCTGGAGAAGACAAGGTGAGCTCTACCATCAGACCTGTGTCACGCCAAAAGTAAAGCATCCTGAGACCATACATGTGTGGGGTTACTTCCCAGCCAATGGAGTGGGCTCACTAACAATTTTGCCTAAGAACACAGCCATGAATAAAGAATGGTACCAACACATCCTCTGAGCAACTTCTCCCAACCATCCAAGAACAGTTTGGTGACAACCAATTCCTTTTCCAGCATGATTGAGCACCTTGCCATAAGGCAAAATTGATAACTAATTGGCTCGGGGAACAAAACATCAACATTTTGAATCCATGGCCAGGAAACTCCCCAGAACTGAATCTCATTGAGATCTTGTGGTCGATCCTCAAGAGGCTGGTGGACAAACAAAAACCCACATATTCTGACAAACTCCAAGCATTGATCAGGAAAGAATGGGCTGCCATCAGTCAGGTTGTGGTCCAGAAATTAATTGACAGCATGCCAGGGTGGATTGCAGAGATCTTGAAAAAGAAGGGTTAACACTGCAAATAATGATTCTTTGCATAAACTTAATGTAATTGTCAATAAAACCCTTTGACACTGATGGAATGCTTGTAATAATACTTCAGTATACCATAGTAACTACTGAAAAAAAGATCTAAGAACACTGAAGCAGCAAACTTTGTGGAGACCAATACTTGTGTTACTCTCAGAATGTTTGACCATGACTGTAGAAGTAGATTCATCCAAATTACAGTAATAATCAATAGTATCATGTAGAATCTCCTTCTACATGTACATCCACACCATTCCAACAAAAGAAAATGCTTTTAAAGACTAAATACACTTGGAAGGAAAACTTCCACTCACTGTAAATATAGGTCATACTTGAATAGAAATATGGAAACTTTGGGCAGGTAGTTTAAACAGTCTTTCTCCCCCCACTGCTTTCCCTGCATGTCTGTGATCCATCTGTCTACTCTACACGGACACGGCCAAACACACCACTCCTAGCCGAGGTTCAGTACAGTAGGAGTGACGCTGCGTTACAGTAAGTGTCATTGTGCTGGAGAACATAGTGCAGGACCCCTCATTCTTTGCATAAGGCAAAGCATAAAATTCCACTTCGGTCCATCCTGGTTTGCATTGAGGTGTTCACTGTAAGCATGCAAATGGAGCAGCGGAGTTTGTCAGAGTGACCGGCAACGGTAACACTAGCAACCTAAACAATGTGCTGATTTGGTATCCATAACTACTGTGTAATGTCGCTCAAATTCTTAATCTGTTTTTTCAGTAGAGTAGACCAATTAAGACAACTAATTCCACGATTTAACTCAGTAATAAAGAGAGCAGGTGTTTTAAATGCCATCTCAATCTCAATGTTTGCCAATTTCGTTTCCCACATACTTTGACTCCTTTCTGAATGTGTTCAATAGCTCTGGCACCAAGAAAATGGATTCAAGTTATCTTTGTAGGTTAATTGGTCATTCCTGAAACGTGTGTGTTTCAGAGATACACGGTCCCCTTGGCTGTGTTCCTCACCTGATGGCCCAGGAGGGAAGTTCTTCAGGGAGGGTCTTTCCACCACTGTGTACGACTCTCCCACCACAAAGACCTTGTAGAGCACTGCATTGTGGTTGATAAAGCTCTGTATCACACATGGAGGCTTCACATTTTTCAGGTCCTCCTCACTAAAGACGATGGCCATCTGTGGACAGGAAGAATAGATCAAATCTATGCATTTATCATTTCATCCAATATCCTGCCTAAACCCTCCAACCAGTTCACAGTTTTGACTTGTCCTACATCGGTGTCTTTCATAAATGTTGACTAATTGGGACAACACAACATTGTTTGCTGATTTTGCAGCGCTGAGTTTCTCAGTCACATAGTGTGTTTGGACGTATAGGAGCAGTGTAACATGAGACTCTTATTAGATCATTATTTAATTGTTTTAGTTTCGGTCTGTTTGAAGTGCATTCCTGGCACCAGCATAAACTGCTGCAGAGCTATCCAATTAGTTAAGATGAAAATAACAAGACATACTGGCAACTAAGAGAAAATGCCAATCTCTACAGTCAGGATCAATGCAAACCCACTTTAATAAGCTTTTTAATGTTTTTTTGCACTGATCCTGAGTGTACGGAGACTCACCTTTTCTCTTAAACTTGTTCCACT
>JACXGM010002157.1:0-37008 GCA_016801145.1 Umbra pygmaea
TATAAATACACTATATATACACTATATATACACTATATATACACTATATATACACTATATATACATTATAAATACACTATATATACACTATATATACACTATATATACACTATATATACACTATAAATACACTATATATACACTATATATACACTATATATACACTATAAATACACTATATATACACTATATATACACTATAAATACACTATATATACACTATATATACACTATATATACACTATATATACACTATATATACACTATATATACACTATAAATACACTATAAATACACTATATATACACTATATATACACTATATATACACTATATATATATGTGTTACGTGGAGTTGTAAAAAAGGAGGCAGGATGCAGGAGTCTCTCTGTCAAGCAACAGGAATTCACAGACATTTAATTAGCTTTCTATTTGAGGAGCACAAACACAATGGAGAATATCTGAACACATATACTACCTTTCTATACATTTACGTGGGATAGGCACAAACTAGTACAGAGCGTACAACACAGATCTACATTCCAACATAATTTACCTACGATACATTACGTGGTAAAGGCACTATTAGAAATAAATGTATAAACTGCCTGTCAGCCCTTCTCCTCTCACGCCACAGGTAAACATCCAACAATGACATATAAAAACCAGGAGGCAGAGGGGAACAAATATATATATATATATAAATATATATAGACATTACAGTTTTTCCCAATTGTTAACACACAATATGCAAAATTTGACACTTGGACATTAACATCTAACTACCATGTCAAAAAGACATTCTGCAAACAAAACGTAACACTTTGACTTCAAAAGGCCCTCTTCTTTGTAAACCGTTTTTATTCCCACAACCAAGCCTCAGGCGATCATAGACCTTCCACCACCATGCCGGTTGAGGAACGGGGAATAAGAGGGCAGGTTCAGCACCATGAAATGGTTGTGATTGGCGAACCAGTCCTGGACCAGAGCAGCCCGGTGAAAATTATCCCAGATGACCAATGAACATTGCTGCCCTGGTCCATCCTGTGTGACCGCGGCATGTAGTGCATGCAGAAATGTCAGTATGTGTGCAGTGTTGTAGGGACCCAGAGTGGCATGGTGATGGAGGACCCCCTGACCACTAATGGTGGCACACATGGTGATGTTGCCCCCGCACTGCCCGGGGACCTTCTCGATGGCCCTTTGGCCGGTGATATTTCAGCCCCGTTGTCTGGATTTTGCCAGAGTCCCTTCCTCGTTCTTCTCTCCCTCTTCCCCCGTCTCTTCCTCGTTCTCCTCTCCCTCTTCCCCGTCTCTTCCTCGTTCTCCTCTCCCTCATCCCGTCTCTTCCTCGTCTTCTCCTTCCCCTTGGTCCTTCAGCCTCCATATTCACAATTGTCTCATGACAGGTGCTCATACCTGATTTCTATGTATAGTGCTACATACGTGTCTGATTGGTGTTCAATTACCGGTTAAGTGTTTTACTGTGTGTGCAGGGGTGTTGCTAATGTCGTGTGTGTTTTGATTATTGAATGGATGTGCTGACTGCACAGTGTTTCATCATTGGCCAACGTGTTTAACATGCGTCACTGTGTGAGGTGTTTTGCACCGTGTGTTGCAGAATTGTTTACGGTGCCATGCCGACAATGTGTTTATTCGTTTGGTGCCTGTGTGTACTTCAACTTCAACTTTTCTTTATTTATATAGCACATTTAACAGCAACGTTGTTGCCCATAGTGCTTCACAGTTTTATCATGGAAGACGTACAACTATAGAAACATTTCAGGCTTAGCTGATAAATGCATGGCTACACACTCCTGGGCATACTCCCCATCCAACAACATAGAACGATCGGTATAAAAGCAAATAAAGCTAATTAACAATATTATATCCCCACATTGTGTATTGTACACTATCAGTTATTAAAAGCTAAGTTAAAAAGGTACGTTTTTAATTGAGATTTAAAAATGTCTATGGTTTGAGCTAGTCGGATATGAAGGGGAAGAATGTTTCACAGCTTAGGAGAAACAACTGAAAAAGCTCGGTCACCCTTTGACTTCTTTTTAGAAGGTGGAACTACCATCTTAGAGTCCTGCCTGGTGTATACGAATCAACAATGTAGTTTGGGGACATGTTATGTAATGCTTTAAAAACTTAACAAAATCTAATACTCAATTATGTACTGAACCAATGAAGGGAGCATAGTATTGGGGTAATGTGGTCCCTTTTTTTAGTGCCAGTCAGAAACCTGGCTGCGGCATTTTGCACCATCTGCAGACGACATGCATGCAAACGGTACAGTTTCGACACTTTGGTCTCGGCATTCACTTTTAGTGTTTCAGCAATCGGGAAAAACTGTAAATGGGGACAAGGATCAGCTGTCGAACATGATCAGTGGGTAAACGAGGACCGGTGTGAAATGAAGTCCAATCGATTAAATGAATTACATAACTGTCCTGGCCACAGGGTGGAACAAAACTCCCCATGGTATCCTCATCCCAGCATGTGACACCTTGTCAAAGTCGCTTAAATCCATACGCTTGACAATTTTTCCTGCTTCTAACACATCAAATTTGAGGACGAAATGAAGAAGCAGGAAAAATGGGCAAGCGTAAGGATTTCAGCGACTTTGACAAGGGCCAAATTGTGATGGCTAGACGACTGGGTGAGAGCATCTCCAAAACCACAGCTGTTGTGGGGTGTTCCTGGTCTGCAGTGGTCAGTACCTATTAAAAGTGGTCCAAGGAAGGATAAGCGGTGAACAGGCAACAGGGTCATGAATGGCCAATTGATGCATGTGGGGAGCGAAGGCTGGCCCGTGTTATCTGATCCAACAGACAAGCTACTGTAGCTCAAACTGCTGAAAAAGATAATGTTGGTTCTGACAGAAGTGCCAGAACACAAAGTGCATCACAGTTGTTACATATGGGGGTGCTGTTTTGGTGGCAAAAGGAGACCTACACAATATTTGGCAGGTGGTCATAATGTTATGGCTGATCGGTATACACTCACCTAAAGAATTATTATTAACACCATACTAATACTGTGTTTGACCCCCTTTCGCCTTCAGAACTGCCTTAATTCTACGTGGCATTGATTCAACAAGGTGCTGAAAGCATTATTTCAAAATGTTGATAGGATAGCATCTTGCAGTTGATGGAGATTTGTGGGATGCACATCCAGGACACAAAGCTCCCGTTCCACCACATCCCAAAGATGCTCTATTGGGTTGAGATCTGGTGACTCTGGGGCCATTTTAGTACAGTGAACTCATTGTCATGTTGACGAAACCAATTTGAAACGATTCGAGTTTTGTGACATGGTGCATTATCCTGCTGGAAATAGCCGTCAGAGGATGAGTACATGGTGGCCATAAATGGATGGACATGGTCAGAAACAATGCTCAGGTAGGCCGTGGCATTTAAACGATGCCCAATTGGCACTAAGGGGCCTAAAGTGTGCCAAGAAAACATCCCCCAAACCATTACACCACCACCACCAGCCTGTACAGTGGTCACAAGGCATGATGTATCCATGTTCTCATTCTGTTTACGCCAAATTCTGACTCTCTGAATGTCTCAACAGAAATCGAGACTCATCAGACCAGGGAACATTTTTCCAGTGTTCAACTGTCCAATTTTGATGAGCTCTCACAAATTGTAGCCTCTTTTTCCTATTTGTAGTGGAGATGAGTGGTACCCGGTGGGGTCTTCTGCTGTTGTAGCCCATCCGCCTCAAGGTTGTGCGTGTTGTGGCTTCACAAATGCTTTGCTGCATACCTCGGTTGTAACGAGTGGTTATTTCAGTCTAAGTTGCCCTTCTATCAGCTTGAAGCAGTCGGCCCATTCTCCTCTGACCTCTAGCATCAACAAGGCATTTTTGCCCACAGGACTGCCGCATACTGGATGTTTTTCCCTTTTCACACCATTCTTTGTAAACCCTAGAAATGGTTGTGCATGAAAATCCCAGTAACTGAGCAGATTGTGAAATACTCAGACCGGCCCGTCTGGCACCAACGACCATGCCATGCTCAAAATTGCTTAGATCACCTTTCTTTCCAATTCTGACATTCAGTTTGGAGTTCAGGAGATTGTCTTGACCAGGACCACACCTCTAAATGCATTGAAGCAACTGCCATGTGATTGGTTGAGTAGATAATTGCATTAATAAGAAATTGAACGGGTGTTCCTAATAATCCTTGAAGTGAGTGTATATTGATGGTATATTTGCCATATACAAACCCCATAGGTGACTCAATGATTGCATAAGGTAGTTACTAGAGTAATTCAAAATGTTGTTTCATAGCCATGGTCTGATATCCCACAATGCTCAGATATAAGCACTGAACACTAACTACCTAGTCATTATATACCAGTTACACCCACTCAACTTTGAACTCCTTCACAGTCACTCCAGCAGCTGGACAGAGCCCGACTACTGTGAGTGATACGAGCTAGTTACCTTCTGAACAATCATCCAAACTAAAGGTAGTAACAAACCATTTAGAAGGTTCATCTATCATGTTTTGCATTTGCATTTGGAGTCTGCTGCTGTTGTCTAAAAACTTGACGAACAAAGCAAAAGGGGAATAGTGATGATTAACTACAATTTGTCATAAATTCATGAATTGCTTTAAGTAAATACTGGGCTTTCTTTCCTTATAGAGGCAGAGAAAGAAATGTGTTGGTGGGTGTGCCTGCAGAAGTATGGATGGGCCATAATATAAGACTTCAAACCATGTAAATAAATATAAAAACTAAACTACCAAAACTTTAATTACACACAAACTATTTAGAACCTAATTGTGATGACCTAACAGTAATTTATTAAAATAAATGTATAGCTCTTGGATTTCATAAGCAGTGGATGTCTACATAGTTCACACACACCCCACACACAACATTCCTGTCTGGAGACTTTAGGTGTTTCTGCCAGTGCGGATAACCATACAGCACCAGGTAAAAAAAAAATATTCTGCAGGCACTTATATTGTGTTTAAATCAATTTATTTTATGTATTTTGAGACGTACATTTTCTATTTAATATCCATGTTTTGCAACTCTTTCTTTAAGTTTCTACAGATCACAGGTATATATTCAAGATCACTTCAATTCAACAGTCTATTATTCCCTTGAAAATGGGAGTTGATATACTGTTATCAGCATTAGAAAATGTTCCTCTTAACTTTTAATCCCAAGCACATGTTTTCATTTGGCCTCTGAGTGACATGTGAGTTGAAATGTAGTGGGTAGAATTTATTATGAAAAAAGTTGAATAATTCATCTTATCAAAATACAGTTTTTTATGACTTTATCAGTCTAACACCTGCCTAGATTCAGTCAGAATGATTCTAAACAGCAAGAAAATAATAATAATTTAATAATAATAGGAAACTGTATACTACAGTATACTTCTAAGATATAATCAACCTTTCCTTTTTTAATTGAATGTCCTATATATACATGACATGTCTACATTGTCTCCACATATTAGTTTGTGTATCACAGATATATTTTACATTTTTACAAAATCTGTCCAAATACATTTGGTACCCTAAATTTCAGAGGACAATGTATATTGTTCTGAATAGGAGTTTCTGCTAAATGACTTGTGGTTGTAGAATGTACAAAATGTGTTGTCTTTTGAATTTTTTTACCAAATGTGATTTATATTTAGAACAAAACGTTCCTTTCTTTACCACTCGTAGTATTATTTTATTGGCTTGTTTGCAAACAGCATGCATGTTTTGGAATATCTTAACGTCTACATGCTTTGTTCTTTTCGCTCCATCCTCATCCTTTTCTCCTACCACTGCCATTAAACTATAACTGTTTTAAAATATATTAACAGGGTACTTCCTCTTTCTTCTTTTCTGCCCATGTCTTTCTGACTGAGGCTACTTATCCAAAGCCTAAATCAAAACTTTGCCATGATCAAATAAATTCTTTCAACCAAAAAATAATAATTTACCATAGTACCAATCAGGGCACTTAGTTGGGAGGTAGCCTATTGGAAAACCTCCCTTGTCTGAACTAGTTGAAAAAACTATATTTTTTCAGCTTTTTAGTTTTTATTAAATTGCGATATTAAAAAAGAGCTACGTCAACTAGTGACACAATCTAATGCAAGAAGTAATGCAAGCTTCAACACAAAAAAACGTGGTAAAATCTAGTAGTTTGAATAGATTTAAATGCACTATATTGAATGGGATTTAACTTGGAATACAGACTAGGATTCAAGGAAAATGGAACACCCAAAGGTGTGTCGCTATTGGCAACAATCATAATTATTTTGGTGTGAGTAAACAACTTATCGTTTTACTGTAGTCTGATTCACAGGATGAGTGAGTCACAAATCCGCTGAAGGACTTGAGTCTGCATTCACCACTGTTGTGGCAACATTTTCCTACGTGTGTGCAAGAGCATGTGTTTGTGTGTGTTTAGGATTTCCATGGGACCACAGAAAAAAATTAAATGGTGGTCAGATTGTATTAATCATCAAGAACTGAATACTGTAGTCATAAGTCAGTCACAAGCCACATGTCATGTGGGTCTCAACAAGTACAAGACGTTGACTTGAAAGAGTATTTTCCTTGGGCCTTCGGATTTCGACACAACTTCTACTTGCCAATATGACAGTTGAGTTAAACAAGTGGAATTTGCTAAATAGATTTGACACTTGATTTTGTTAGATTGCCTAGACATAAAACTTATTTGGCATTAAAAGTAGAATTGACCCACTGAGCTAAATATTTTGAAAGATGTCTTTTCAACGTCTATTCAACGTTTTTTCAACCACAAAGATGTCTTTTCAACCTCAATTGCTTAGAGGGAATGAACAGAAAATAATAAAACATTCTGTAAGATGTTGTATTGGATCTTTGTTGCCTGTATTGGATCTCTGCGACCTTTATCCTGGTGTTTGCGAGTTCAAATCCAGATGGAAGCTTTGCGTGTGTTTTGTTCTCCATTCCAACGTGATGAAGACATGTTGCACATTATCTTTTTTTTGTAATGTTAAACCTAACCTTAATCCTAACCTTAATCTCTGTAACCACATGGCTAACCTTAACTGTGAACATTAGAATATATATTTGAACGCTGTGGAATGTATGAAATGTGTGGAATGTTCTCGCATGAACCGGCAAAATGAAACGTGCAGGTGCAACGTATAGAAGGACAAATATAGCCTAATAACAAAACACGCAGCTGAAATGTAAAAACACTCCAAATATGTTGGCATATAACGTAATTCCTGTTCTCAAAATAGTTTCCTGAGAAGGTAATTTGAGAGAACTTCTGAGATATATGGTAGGTTTACGAAACCTAAAAAAAGTCAGTTTACCTAAACCTAACCTAAACCTCACCTTACCCTAAACTTAACCTCAATAACCTAGCATGTTATGCCTGAACTATATGTTTCCCCAAGTACTTTAAATTGTAACCAATTGTTCTATTCTTGGAAATGTTCTGGTAGAACTGCAATTGAATACGTATGAAGGTTCACATTTGAAAGTCCAGATCTATAAGTGTGTCTGTGTAATGCAGCGACATTTCCATTATGTACGGTTACCCACATGTTGCTATGTGAACAGGTAGGGTATAAAAGTGCATGGTTCATAAACACAGGCCCAAGAAAATGCAGTGGAAGACCCACAATTCTATCTGCATCTGATGATCTGTTTCTAAAGGTCACTCCTTGAGGGATAAATTGAAATCCAGTGAAGTGTTTGCTCAGGCTTGAAGGGTGATTTAGAAGAAGCCATTCTTGCAGAAAGGGAACAAACCGAAAATAATGGGTGATTATCTGCAATTGCCTACAAGCCCATTTTGATTTTATTCATTTTTAAAGTTGAAGCATGTACTTTGATGCCAGATGACCTTGCTGAGCAAATTTTTAGGAATGACTTCCATAGATGTTCCACTAGCCATCTTATAACATGAATTACCTTTTGATAACAATAGGTTTTTCTTCATGTTTTATGTTTGTATTTTATTTAATGTTACATTGTTTTTCCATTTAAAGAAACAAACTGCCCAGATAAATAGCTTTACACCTTTGCCTAGTAAGGTATAATGCTTATTTCTTCACTAAAAAAGAAGCTAATGTGGAGGAGAATGTTTCCATCTTCTCCACCACTTCTCCCTTACATCAAAGACAGGGCCATTGCTGGAAATCCTGGGCCCCCTAAAAATATATATGCTGGGTCCCCCATACTTAAAGCCAACATTGATATTCTCACGATCAGTGGGCCCTGGCAATTCATGGCAATATTATTCACCTTTCACCACGTCAGACTCAATCCTGCTCAGGAGACAGATGACAGATATTTTCTCCCCAACTGCAGAACACAGCCTGTGTTTTCAAAAAAAAAACATACATTTGTTCTAGTTTTTTTGTCCTGGCTCTGGGTCTGTGTTTAGTATGATAATGTGAAAGATGCTGTAAACTGCTCGTGGTTCTATTTCGATTATTTTGATGGCTTAGTAGATTGAATAGGAGAACGTACAGTAGATAAGCAATGTTTGTTTTATTATGTGCATCACCCCTTCTATCAGGGAAATGGTATGATAGCGTACAATACCATTTGGTTCTGTGGTGTTGACCTTCAATCATATGACTATTCACTGATAGCCTGCTATACTATTCAGTCCTGTCGTATTGACCTTCAATTGTGTGATTATTAATCCACTTCAGGCTATAAAGACACATAATCAATTTAAATCAAAACAATATTTGTATAGCACTCTTTGTACAGCATTCAAGCAATTGCCAAAAAGAACTAAGGCATAACCCATTGAACTGCAAACAAAATAGGCCAACATAGCAGGTGAAGAGGCCTGCGTATAATCATGCTCACTCTCCAAATGGTGCCCTATTCCCTTAATCTAGTGAACTCGATTTGAACATGGGCCTTGGGACAGCCCCCCTCTAATTGAGAACGTTGGGACACTCCCATTTTAAGTTGAGGACATTGAGAAACTTGATTCGAGAAGTGGAGCTTAAGCTCCTGGTAAAAAGAGCTTATAATTCAGTCAGGTTTCCAATGCCAAGCAGGATGTGCATAGTCTAATTGAACTTGGTTCATTCTTCATGGTCCATTTAAAATAAGGATCAAGCGACAATACATGTTACTGGGAGAGATGATTTAACCAACAGTCACTAGCATATTTTAATGACAGGAGACCAAGAACTAGTTTTTTCTAAAGAAAACCTGCATTCAAGTAATGACCTACTTTTAATAGGGTTGGGTTAGAAATAGTGCACTTTATAGGGCATAGAGATCTATTTGGGGCAGCATTGATTATTGTGATGTTGACAAAGGAAAAGAGAACAGAGGTTGAATAAAAGGCAGGTTAAGGCGTGGTGGGGCTTTAGACCTGCCACAGCAGGAACAAGACCCAGGTGGTTAAGAGATGAGATCATGTAGTCTACCAGGTCATGTTCACTACGCACCAAATGATAGAAAACCAGTAAAAACAAAGAGGGGCTCAGCCAGGCCTGCCTAATCCTGATTCAGCAGAGCTCCCGTCCTGTTTTCTCTCCATCCCCAGTTGTAACTAAACTCATTGAGGTTTTTCTTATAAGTTGTCTATATTCATATATTATTGCCATGGTATCAGGTTTCACTTACAACACTAAGTGGCGATGCTGGGTGTGTTCTGAGTTTCTCACCAGACCAAGTTCTACACATAAGCCATAGGATCTCCACCCTAACCTGGGTTGTTCATTATTGTAAACCACAGCAAACATTATGCACTGAGAACAGATGAGTTTGCTCCAGTGCTGCCCAACCCTCTGTCTGGAAATATACCTGTAAGCCCATCTCTAATTTAGCACTGCTGATATCAATAATTAGCTGGAAAACTTAAATGAGTGGAGGAACATAACAAAAGCAGTTGCTGTGGAAGTCATGTCCCTGAAATGACTTGGCTCAACTTATCCCCTTAAAGGGGTCTCTGAAAATCATTACAAAGTCATAATGAGGGATCCTTTATAAAACATTTTTATACCGATAGGATTGTCTCTTCCATGATGACAATGCCCCATTCACAGGGCACGAGGGGTCACTGAATGGTTTGATGAATATGAAAATGATTTGAAATCATACTATGACATTCGAGAGTCAAAAGAAGCCAACCTAATTCAACACCCATGTGATATTCTGGAGGACATATTAGACAACACTCTACAGCACCATGACCAAAACACAAATTGTGGAAAGAGTTCCGTCCCTCCAGTAGAGTTCCAGAGAATCCAGGCCATGGCACATTGAAGCTGTTCTGGTGGCTCGTAGTGGCTCAACACCTGCTGAGACAGTGTTATTGGATGCTGATGGGTGGAGCTGTTTCAAAATGTTAACTGATAAACTAAGAGGGCAAAGTGGTTAACCAAAGCAAAAAGATAATGTATGGTACTGTATATAATGCACACACTTCTTCAACTGAGACATGATGACAAGCCTTCATTTTAGACATGCCTAAGGAATTCAACTTGCACATCAATGTGTGTAGGCTGTCAGAGTAAGGCATGGCTTTTTTCACTGTTCGGCAGTTCTACTTCTCCCTAGATAACATAGACAGTGTTTACCATATCTCTTTCCAGATAGTCTACATAGGATTTCCTATACCTTTCCTTGGACCTCCACAGACGTTTTACATTTTAGTTTCAACTCTTAACTAGCACAATCCTGATTTAATTAGTCAACTAATCATGAAGACTTTCACAACTGAACCAGGTGTGTAAAACCATGACGTGACATGTCTGAGGCAGTCCAAAGAAAAGCATACTCATATGTTTGTCTCCTCTTTACATTGTTTTAGTCTAACTTGTCTGTTTCCTGCTACCGTCTCCAGGTGTGCTTTGTAATTATAAACTATGTAATACAGTTTGATTAAAATTAAAAAGGGGCAACCTGGAATTTCTACATCAATTTTGGACCAATATATTAATTCTTGTATCTATTGATACTTGAGAAATGTAAATATAAATGCCTCATGAGCTTAAGTGAACTGTTATGCCCAATCGGAACCCAAAATATATGCTTTTCTTTGGTCCAATGTTTTAAACACAGTCCATGTAAACATCCGACAGCCTACACATGGTTCAAATGACTTTTATATTATGGTCAGTCCTTTGCTTTACACATTTGTAAGACCTACCCCTCATCTTCTTACAGAAACAAGGTAGAGGGGAATCCCTTTGTTTGAGCTGCCAGTTTTTACATTTGAATATCAGCATTAAAGAAGTTGAACAACTTTTCACTGATGTACACATTTATTTTAAAGTGTCTAGATATGGTCTCTAATGCAGTGGTGCTATTTATTTTGATGTAGTGGGCAGTTCTATCTCACTCTAGGACAGGTCAGTTGCTTCTACAATGTGTTTATGACTTAATGAGTGTAATTGAAGGCAGATTCTAAATTAAGACCATGGAGAGTCTGGATTGAACATGGTTTTCAGTCTAGGACAAGGCTTCATGTGAACCTGGTAAATAAGCCCCAGCACACACCATAACTAATTTGTTCCAGGTCTTCCTTCTGTCTCGTGAGTCAGTGTGCTCATTCAGAAATATCTAACCCAAGGCTTTGTACACCCCCTGGAGGACAAAGAAAATGTCATCACCATTTTGACCCACCCTAATACAGCCCACCAAAACATGCAAAGCTGCCATTTTGTAGACTGCTTTCTTAAAAAATGAAATCCGGACATTATTATTCTCATCTAGTAAAGAAGGGGTTTTAAAGTTAAATTTACTGATTCATACTGTTCAAACTCATGTGTCATTCCACACTTTGTTCTGTTCGCTGGCAATCCAACATTTCACCACAATACATGGTATTAATACTCTGGTATTAAGAGATTACAACTCAAATGGATCCTAGTCATTATGTAACGCACTGCTTTATAACCAGAGAACTACGTCGTACACTTCATAGGGAGGCATGTTATTAAGGATGCACAACATAATTTAAGGTTGACTGACAGGACACCATAAACATTCAATAATTTATTGTTCACATTAAGGCTATAATTTAGTGGGAAGCAATTTCAACCTTATTCTATGTCCAGAGTTTAGCTCATGATTTCTTCAATAAACTTAAGGGGATATTAAATGAATGATCCTTTTACCAGATCCATTTGTGCCTACATGAAAATAACTGATTGAGACTGTATGATAGCACAAAAAAGATAAGGCAATAAATGCGCAAAGATTCACTTAAAATTGCTAGCTAGGCAAAACTAATCATGGCCAAACAAAACAGTCAGAAGTAACAATTCTTTGACACCTATAAACAAACAAACAAACCAAATCCAAAAAAGGCATTTTGGAAAACATTTTATTTTTCAACTCAAAACAGCCACTTCTCTCATCATTGAGAGACAATCCACAGCAACGTCAGGTTGAGGAGCTGAAGGGCAGCTCAAGTACTTGAATGTCCTCAGGGCAAGGTGTTGGTGTAGGGCTCAGTGCGGTGCCAGCCTCCTCCACGCTGCTCACTTGAAGCACTTGCCCTGGTTGAAGGGTTTGCCTACATGTTTGAAGTCTCCCTCCCAGGCAAAGTACTCCTTCACCATGGTCTTTGTTTCCTCACTGTCTGGGTCCAGCTTGCGCCAGGAATAAGACTCATAATCGATCTGCCAGTCATCAGATAGCTGCAGGGTGTAAACAAATTTAGATCAATATTTGTGCTTCTTTTATTTGAACTTTATCTGAATATAAGACGGACTAATAAAACTAAGTTCGCAGCTCAGAACAGTAGAATATGACCAGAGTGCAATTCGTGGACAGTAAGGTGAAATTTGATTAAAATGTCCACGCTTTGTAAGAACAGTAAATAATTTCCTTAAGAATCAAAGTGACTAACTGAAATAGAATGTAGTAAATTTGAGATTCTAACAAGAATGAATGACCCAAGTATTTTTGGTAGCACATTTTATTTCCATGTCATACGATTATGTTTGTATGTGAACGCTAAGCAGTGTATCCAGTCATTTACGTCACGGACACTAAAGTGGCTCGGCAGGTGCTAGCGCATAGCCCATACGAAGAAGGAATGCACATTAAGGGGTTTACACATCCTCATCATTTTAAAGATTCAGGAAAGCAGTTCTCGTGTCTAGATTGACATTTCACTGGTTTTCATGCTGACATGATTAATGCAAGATTCTACTGTAATGGGAAACACTCAACGATTCTATCGATTTTACTTGCTCGATACAACACTTCAGTAATCCTTAGTGAGACTACACCAGGATGTCCATTCTGCATCATACAGTTTCACACAGGCTTCTAAAATCCACCTCAGCTCCCCTGGTAACAGTATCGCTGTGAATACAAACTTCTCTGTAAAAAACATGTGATCTGGCGGAAGGCTTTCCTTTCAATGAGGGCATTCCAGACCGATACGGCAAAGCAGTAGAAGCTGCATTGTGTGGTCTACCGCATGCTTTAAAATCTGTCAACTGTTGTCACAATCTACTGTACAAGATAAGCAAGTTGTCAAGCCACTGAATGAAACAGTATGTAGCTTTTTGGCAATTGGGATAGAATCAAAACTGTACAACTCTGTCCAATCAATTAACTAAATTTTAACATAAATACCTGTAGGATACACCTGCCAACACTATGCTTGAATAATGTAAAGCAGTACTTAAAGTAAAACTCTGGCGCAAAATGAACCTAGGGGTTAGTAACACATTAGTACCGAGTCGACCATTCTCTGGGATATGTTTTCATGCTAATCGAATGTACCCAGTTTTAATGCAAATGGATAATTACTTTATAACGCTAGTTGTGTGGGCATGGATGAAGTAAAAATAAATTGCTATTATATACCATTAACAAGGCACAAAATAGCACCACACTTCCATGGTAGCATAATGAGGGTCCCTACATGCAAACCGAAGCATTAAGAACTTTGTAAGTGTACAGACAGTTTATTAGAAATATAATTTAAAAGACAGTACCGTTCATGTGTACAGCTAGGCGCAATCTTAAGAAAATAAACTCTGTGCTACGTGAGCTGAACTGTAAGAAAATTGTGTTTGATTGTAGTTTGCATCGCCAGCTGTAAGTCTTGATCATTGATCTGCATGAATGACTGCAAAACCTCTTGCCTTGGAAGATTTCAAGTCACAGTTCAGCTCACGTAGTACAGCGTTTGTGGTTTGACTGATCCAGTCTGTTTTCCGAAGATGGCGCCTGGCTGTATACACAAATGTCTAATAAACTATATTTCCAATAAACTGTCTGTACACTTACAAAGTTCTCAATGCTTCGGTTTGCATTTAGGGAGCCTCATTATGTAACTGTGAAAGTGTGGTGCCATTTTGAGCATTGTTTGTGGTATATAATAGCTATTTTTACTTCACCCATGCCCACAAAACTAGTGTTAAAAGGTAAATATCAGTTTGATATTTGATTAGCATGAAAACGAAGAACAGTTGACTCGGTACCAATGTGTTATTAACCCCTAGGTTCATTTTGCGCCGGAGTTGTCCTTTAATATTTCAAGTGTATATATTTGCAACAAGTTCATAGCATTAAATCCAATATCATAAGTAGTTTGTCACTGTCACACAATCTGCATTCACACAGATAACCTAACTCAGATCTTTTGTCCAGTAACTGACCAAGAGACCTTAACTGTACAGAAAGATGGTTAATACTCTTGGACTAGGAGCAGCATGGGAAATTACCTTTCTTGCCCACTAGCCACTGTGGCTGCCCAAATTCGGCTTATTAGTGTAGTAAGCGATTGGATGTACTACAAATTTTGGTGAGTAACTGTTTGTCCAAACGTACGCATTTCACATTTGAGGTGTAAAATGTTCTGTTGTAACACCTAACCTATGCCACAATTAAATTCGTACATTAAAAGGTCCAATATGTAAAACGGACAACTGGTGTTTAAAATGGGTACTGCAGTCCAAATTCAAAATACCCGAGTCATCTCCCTCCACCTCCTCCTCCCCAGAATCGAAACTAACATGACGAAACAAAATCAGTGCAACCATGACAAGCAAACCGTGTTTACTACGTCTCTGGTCATGCAGTCATTTAAAAACATGCTGAATTCTTTTGGGTAGAATCTGTTGATCTTGTTAGTTTATCTGCTGCTTCCATGGCTGTAGCGCACTGGGTTTGCATTTTTACAGGTATGCCTGTCAACCCGGTTGTGCTGTTAATGGGCAGTTGATAACAACCCACAGGCCAAAACAAACATATTCTGTCACGGATCGTAAATTTCAAAAGGAAAATACTGACATTAGCATTGTTATCAGAAAATATATTATTTCAGCTTAACATGTTTCCTTAATATCTGATGAGGCAGTGGCATAATCTTTGGAGTACATATTACATATTGCACCTTTAATGATTCTAATAAACCGTTTAAAAAACTGCCAGTACTTGCTTCTTCAGCAATTAACCACGACATAATACAACATTAAAAAAGAAATCCTATTATGGCGAAGTAAGATATGCAAAATAGAATCTGTTGTTAATCAACAGAATTTGCACGAGATGTTGGACAGCCTCTCGTTACATGCGCACGTGTCTGTATCTCTGATAATACGAGAACGCAGTTGATCAGAATCCAATCAAACTCAGACACAACGAACACCCCTGGATGCGTTTTTACTGACAGCACAATCATTCAATGAGCACTTGGCATTTTGCGCTGTGTTTGTTTACTTATTCAGATCACAGAAAATGACGTTGTATAACATTGACTTCATCTAGCCTACTGGGGATTAATACTGTGGAAATAACTAGATTTCTGTTGTTTGTACTGCACTTTGCTACCGCAGCTCAAGACTGGAATTCACAGACGAGCTCCACAAAACCCAGGCAAATATGCACCTTCACAGAAGTGTGTTGTAGTTAATGAGTAAGCATCCACATTTTGTCAAACACATTTATCTCCAATCTGAAAAGTAATGCTTTAAGTATCCCCATAACAAATAAAAATTGTATTATTACATTTGACAATTCACCCACCAAAAGTACCCGCATTTGGCAGATGTAAATTTCCCACCCTGACTAAGAGTAATACCTGTCTGGTAAACCAGCTCACGGGGTCTGTAGGGAAAAAATATTCTGTCCACTAGATGACCCTTCCCACATCCCAGCCCCAAGGAAAAAAGAACCTCACAGTGAAAGCCAGATCCTGTCCTCTGAATATCCAGATGCCAGAGATGCTGCTCTCGTTGTTTCCTCCAAACAGGATCACGCTGGCAAAGCCATTCTTACGAAGTTTATCAAGTCGCTGGAACATTCCTTTCAAGACAAAAGATGCAGACATTTTTAGGACAGCCTCAGTATTGCACTATGTTTACACAACGCAGTGAGTCCCACTTTCCTCCCGTGTCATTAAATCCACAACCTTTTAAAATCAGGCTAATTGGAAAAAAAAACATGTAACAATGCAATAGTTGTTTTTATTCATATTGTGTATTGTATTCTAACAATGTACAAAATAAGTTGTAATATACTTACTTATACAGCTGGAAGTTGTCAGTCTGTAGGACAGTGTATTACTATGTATTAGGATAACCATAAGCCATGTCAGGGTGTGCTGTGCCTAAAGCTGCTGCTCAATATGGTGTACATCTTAGCCAATCCTCATAACATGCCAGTGTGGATGTAGACATCTCACCCATAATAAGGTTGCAGCTCATGAAGGTCATGGTGAGCTCCTGAGGGTATTTGTACTCCCCGTACCAGATGGAGTAACCCTCCTTGTCAAAGTGTTCCCAGAAGTAGGGCACAGCTACAGTCAGGGTGTCCTCGTTAGAGTACTTCCTCTTGAACTCATCCAAAACAAATGGACTGTAGGTAAAAACACAGAGTGGGTTCATGTAACCAGGTATTGTATACAGTACCAAAACCAATAAACAGAAAAGTAAAAATCAAATGAAACAGTCTGAGGTCCAGAAGTGAGTGTCGAATGGATGTTATTGTCCAGACGCATAAATAAAATATTGCTTTTGGATCAGAGCCCTTTACCAAAAAACATCCTCAGGCTACGTTCATCAATCAACTTAGCTTTACATTAGAGAAGATGGTGAGAAACAGGCGGTGAATGAGTTACGGTCAGACCATGTAAAAAACCACAGGACCAAGCGCTGGCTTTAGACCAGCATGCAGGGAAACAGGAATAGATTGACACAGTCGCTATTAGTAGTCAAGTTGTCCCTAATGTCTTTTCCATTCATAGGGATCTAGTCAAATGTAGTGCACTAATAAATACAGAATCAGGTGGCATTTGGGACAGCTTATTTGTCCTGCAGTAATATCCCACATGGCAACTGACTGTAACGATGAGGGTGAAGTGAAAATATAGGCTTGTACTTTGAGGAAATACCAATGACCAGTACACATTGATGAGTCTGTCGGGACACACATCCGTACTGCTATGTGAAAGCCAAAGGACGTGACTGGGAACCATTCCAGAAGGCCGGACCTATAATGTCTCAACAGCGACACACAACTTTGTGTGAGAATAGGTTTTAGTAGCCGTCCTGAACCCTTTGGACACACGGTGGGAGGTAAGGAGTGTCAGACCCATCCTAAAGGGTTTACCTCTTTGGCAGATGAGCAAAGGGGTCCTTCGTTTTGGGCTCTGCAGCCAGGGCAGCTTCACACTCGTCCATCTCCTCTTCCACCGGGGCCGCTTTCTTCTCCTCCTTTTTCTTCTCTTTCTTCTCCTGAGGTTTGCTCATCTCCTTTGCAGCCTTCTCTTTCTTGGGAGGGGTATCTTTTTTGGGCTGCATGTCAGCGAACTTCTTGGCTGGAGAACAAAGACACTCAATATCAAAACCGTGTCGTCGGCAGCTCCACAAGGAATATCGGGAATTTGCATTTGAAAAATCTTGAGCACAAAGCAGAGGTGTTCAACCTGTTCCTCAGGGACCTGTGTCATTTCAGCAGGCTTCAACAGGCACAACCGGTTCAATAAGCAACGGTTTGATTAGCTGACAGGTCTAATTGGGTGTGCTAGCTCTGGAATCGATCAAACACATGGAGCAGCTTGGTCCCTGAGGAGAGCTGAATAACTGACTTCGACCACAAACTTCAGCACATTACTCCTTGAAGTCAGAAGTAGACTGTGTATTGAACTTTGGTTATAAAATAAACCATAAGGGCCAGCAGCTACATAGTAAAGGACACTTGTTTGCATTTAACATAAAACAGTAACAATTGTCTCAGGTCTTCTAGTCAGATTATTGTAGATTGGGTCTACTTTAACCTGTGCCAAAGTCCTGTGTTAATTTCCCAAAGATTAGATTTCACAACGAGGAGGTCGCCTCTGTCATGATAGTACATCTTGGGTGGGTGATGGTAGAACCCTTTCTATGTGAATAACAGTCCATCCTTACGATCAAACTGAGCCATCTTTTCACAGAGCTTGACCTCCCCGAGCACAGCCTTGAACTGGGGCTGGTTGACGCAGGTCTGGAACCAGCGGGTAACGTTGGGGTATGGCTGGCGGAACGCAGGCTCAAGGACCTGAGAGAGAAGCAGAGGGACATGTAATGTAGTGCGTAATTCAGCAGGTGTTCAACATGTATAGCAGGGCTGTCCAACCCTGTTCCTTGACTTCTCCCATCCTGTAGGTTTTCATCCACCTCATTATTAGACAAAGGTATACAAAATTAACGTTGAAGATAAAGGTAGACCTCCAGGAACAGGGTTGAAGGGCCCTGCTATAGCGAAATATGATCCAGTTGAGGAGGCCTAACCTGTCTGTAGAGCCAGAGCATGCTGCAGGCCACGCTGATGTCAGCCAGGCTCACTCTGTCCCCCACCAGGAAGGTCCGGGTGTTCAGGTGCTGGTTGAGGACAGACAGCACCTTCTTCACCTCCTCCTTGGCCTGCTCTGTGGCCTGGATCAACATGGAGATCGGGGGGACATGTAAGGGTTAATCCAACATCTCGTGTCATACGCACAACACATCATGGCAATCAGTGACATTCTGCATCAAACAGCACAGGCATAGATAGCACCAAGTCAGTTACATTTATGGCTGGGAACAAAACATTCTCTAGGTTTCTGGCTACGAAATAGTATGGTATCAAAATGCAAGTCCTATGTTGCACCAAGGGACAATCAAGTTAGAAGATGCCTTTTATTTCATTTAGGAAAACAAAACACTCCAAAAACAGATGTTGATCCAAGTACAAAACAATGGCAGAATAATTGTGACAAATCTGTAACTCATAAAATAATCTCAATGTAACTATTGATTCTCCCTCCTCACATCTTTGAAAACATTATATTGTGTATGATAATACGTTAAAATATAGTTTGACAAAAAAGGTATAGTATTTATGTGAATGAACACAGAAAAAATAATCTTTTGCAGCTACCCCATCAGTGACACTTTTTCCAAGGCCAAAAGATTGATGTTGTGTCACAGAAGCAAATATTCTTGGTATGTGCTACATCAGCCCCTCAAGATGACATTGGTAGTATCATGTAAACCACAAGGGCCAGCTGCTAAATAGAAAAGGACACTTGTTTGCATCTAACATGAAACAGCAACTACTTTCTCAGGTCTTCAAGTCAGATTACTGTAGATTGAGTCCATTTTAACCTGTGCCAAAATCCTGTGTTACTATCCCAGAGATTAGGTTTCACAACGAGGGGGTCAATACTACAGCTTGGGTGTGAGACTTATAATATTTGTAAACATTGTCACACAGCACAAAGAACACACCCAATAAGGGCAATGGTTATGTCAAAGAATAAAATAGACTTTGAATGTGGCATGGTCAGTGCCAGATTGGCTAGTTTAAGCATTTCAGAAAGAGCTGATCTACTGGGATTTTCCGACACAAATCTCTAGGTTTTACAGAGAATGGGTCAAAAAATTGAAAATATCCAGTGGGCAGCAGTTCTGTGTGCAAAAATGGCTTGATGACAGAGGAGAAAGGCCAGACTGGTTCAAGCTGACAGAAAGGCAACAGTAACTCAAATAACCACTTGTTACAACCAAGGTAAGCTGAGCAACACACCATAGCTATTATAACCCAGTTACAAATGTAATTAGAGTACCTTTTTAAACACCTAGTGTGCCTCACACCATAACCCTAATGTGAATGTGGTTCACATGGAAAGTAGGTTGCATCACTGCAGTGTGCCAAACATGCTCCCAGGCTATTATCACCTCCGAATCATAAGCAAACATGGCCACACAGTTTACCTACCTGCTTATGGTAGTGTCTACACCCAGTGATCATTTTATTTGGAATTGCAAGCCAGACAAAATCAAGAGTATCTATATAATTAATATGAATACGGAGGGCAAAATTTGCTTAACCTTGGACCTCTCATTAAATCCAAAAGACTTAAATCCAAAATGGTTTTCTAGTAAGTTGGTAAAAACATCTCACCCAATGTCCAGCAAGGGTCTTTTTTCATTTATTCAGATCACAACTTCATACTTTTGGCTATTTGGAAACAAAATAATTTCTAAGACATCGTTTTTTTCTAAACAGGCTGTAGAAAGTTAGTTGCAGTTTCAATTTCATTCACCGGAAGATATGCAACAAATATTACCGCAAATGTTGTGGTTGAACTCAAATATAAATTGATTAAGAAACTATTCTTACATAAAAACATTTAACTAATAATCTTTGTTAATTATATTATAAATAAGACTGGTCAAGTGATGTCTTATAATCAGCCAATAGGAATATGGATATGCTTGCTCTTTCCAAAATTACAATCAACTAATTGCAGCATTACCACGTACACAGAAGAGGCAAGTGGAAGGGGAAAAAACAACTGGTCTGTCGGCCCTGCATTAAAAATCTTAAGCAGTTAAAGATAAGTGATAAATACACCAATTTTATTTAAGGACAAAAATTTACTGCTATGCTATACCAAATAACTTGGAAGATTTTTATATCAGTTTTTGAATTAACACACATTAGATTCTAGGCCTGGGAATTGCAATCACGATACTTTTGTGCTGATACCATATGCATTGTGATTCTTAATTCTCGCGATTCTGAATGTACGGCAAACCAATATCGCGATTTTCAGCTTTTTTTCTTAATTAAACGTGCTAAACATTTCACCGGAACACAATAACCTGTATAACAAAAGCGTGGCAATAATTTGCTTAAAACTTTATAAATGTTATTTACAGAATTTAAATATATAAATGACTGTTTGTCATCATTATGTTGAAAGGGTAATACACCCAAAATGGCCACTCCTATCATATACATATGCATACTAGTAAAATAAAGTATATTACAAAAATATATAGACTATATAACATATCATTGACTTTCATTTAAGCCTATAGTGCATTATAGTAATTCAGGTGCGGCCAATTGACAACTAATGCAAGTGAATATAGTGAGGTTTGCAATCTCCCTGTTAGTATCGTCTTAAAGCCAGGAAACGGTGATGAACACAAACTTCCTTGAAGTGTATTATTCTGAACTGACAATGTCGTGCTTTCAGGAAATGTAAACTAAATACTTTGCCATCACGATACACAGATGTGTTCTAGACAAATATGCCAATACTTATTAGCATTTTCTGGCGATCTTTTGATTGCTTTGCTTACTAAACAATATACTGATAAAATGTCAATTTTGGGGTTTGAGAATTGATACTAATATTGGCAAAGTGTATTGCGATACCCTGCAGTATACATTTTTTCTCCTGTCCCTATTAGACTCAACTTAGAATGTTCTTAATTCATTATACAAAATGTTGGCACCAAATACAAACGTGTGTGTGTGTGTGTGTGTGTGTGTGTGTGTGTGTCTACAAATCATGTATGCTTTACATTTTGAGGTAGGGAACTGTCTACTGCACCATTGGTTATGATTGTTAACTTTACATCAGAAACAATTACGTGACATTCAGATAAAAGCAGTACAGCGATGGGTTGAGGCCAAACTTCCAGGGTGGCTAAATGCTTTGCAAATAGACTAACCCTTCACATCTAAAAAAAAAACAGTATCCTGGTCCATGGATGTCTCCGCGAAGGAGTAGCTCCTGGTCCACAGCATATTCCCCATGACAAGGTCCTGATTTTAAACGCTAATTTGTTTTTAGAACTGTGTTTATCCAAAGCTTTCACATGGTTGGCACCTTCAGCTGAATTATCTTGAATTTGAAACAATCCATTTGAACTGTTTTCAGGTGCATAAACCAAACAGGTCACGACGACAAGGACTGAAAAAAGCATTCCTTCCTGCCCACTGTTACATGCCGGGCAATGTGTGGTCAAAGCATAAGAGAAACAGTGCACACCTGTTTGTTGTACTGCATGATCCCCAAGGTCGGAAAGACCCATACAGAGGCTGGAGGGATAATCTCAGAGTCAGCAAAGCTCACCCACTGGATCACCTGGGCCTGAGACTGGGGGCTGCTGCCACGCAGGGCCTCATTGCTCACTGGAAAAGAAGACCACCAAGGTTAGAATGTGGACACAGTGCAGACGAGGTGATACCCTTCTAAAGGGAGACCAATCAAAAAGGGTCTGCACCTTATCCATCAACGTTCAAAGGCAATGTCCAAGGTGTCTCTGGTGGCTTCTTTTGTAACATTGGCACATTTAGATATGCTAGCAATAGGGTGTTGTCACTGTGGCACTCATCTTACCACTATTTTACAACCTGGATGGCTACAAGGACTGTTAGCAGAGTCAACAACCTCTGAATCCTATAAACATATTTGCTGAATCGTATCCTAAAATGTGCATTCTGAATATTTAAACAATTTTGAGCTGGCTGTGTAAATATGACGTTTATATGCGTATCTATGTATACAATCTCAACTCATATCGCCAACAAATTCCAGGTTCGATAGAGTATTTTCAATAAAACAGAGCAAATGTAAGCAACAAAAATAACAATTTTGCAAAATGTCCTGATTGTTTCGGATTGTACTGTTAATTCACAGATCAAACGTCGAGCAGCTTAAAAAGATAAACATCTGTTTTTGTGTGAAATTAACCTATAACCTTGTTGTGAATGATACACAGCAGGGCCTCAAACTATTTCACTTCACTCTAGCAGGAACTTTAGGAAAGGACAGAGCCACTGCAGACTGAGCCTCGCTGAACACAACCTGCACAATTACCATGTGGGTAGGCGAAATACAGGACCCTCATTTGTGTGTTGTGTATGCATATCACTACAGCAGTTTACAGGTAATGCACAGGCCTAAACCTCAAGAGCACTTATAGCCGTTGAGCAATGATTTAAAAGGATTTTCGAACCAAACCGAGGTCTGCATAATCTGCTTGGGCATGGGTGTACTACTACACTCCTAGAAGCTAGCTCTGTGGACTTAGATTAGGCACCCCCTTCAATGGACCAACACCGCTAACATCGAGCTAGTCCAGAGTGGAGTATGTCTAGAAAACAAGATTAAACCCAAAGGGCACTAATTGTTTCAAACTGGTCAAGTGTTGGCCAGGCCATTGTCTAGAAAACAGGATGATACAAACACACTTACAGTAATGAGCAATGGCATTACTCTCGAACAGACAGAAGCCGTCATCGCCCTGGAAAGCTGGAACCTGATAAGGGGGACAGTTTAAAATGGAAAAAATTAGGTATTACTCTTTCTTAGTTAAAGTGAAACATCATCCACCACATGTACTTTAGCCTAGATTAGAAATACATAGCACTTGTTTTACTTTAACAAAATAATAGAATTGAGATAAAGGAACCATCTTCAACTTAGCATGGCTACCAGTACTCTGGCACAACAACACATGGCATTAGAAACAGGCCTGGTGCCATGGCATGTTCAAACGCCCCCATAGCTCACAGCAGATGCTCAGGGCTAAAAAGCTCAAAACAACTTCATGGTTGTTTCAGTTGAAGAAATTCAAAACATCATTGCATCAAGTAGCTACTTTGTCAACAAACTACCACAGATGACACCAAATCACATCAAATTTCAAGGATGTGTACACAAAAACACAGATGCTTCAATTTGGAGCTCGAGTGCAGTTCTACTGCAGATTGTCATGATTAACCGCCAATCAGAAACTGAAAAGAGCAAGTGGGTGACATTTATTACGAATCAAAAACATGAGCACACTGAACATTCAGCCTTGGATTTAAATATCCAAGGAATATACCCCACCCCCGAAATACAATAATACACACCTTGCCCAAGGGGAAGTTGCTGAGGAAGGCTGGGGTACGGTTTGTCTGCCCAAAGGTGAAGGCAGGGGCGCTGCTGGCCACCTTGAGACGAGCACCACTGTACTGGGCTGCAATCTGAGCCTTGAAGGCCCTCCAGTTTTCTGGATACGAGTACAGAGTCTGAAAGAATAGGATTATAGAAAAAACATATCACATTAAATAGCCAAACTATGGTTGGAGGAATAAAAAAAACACCAGAAAAGCAGGATCCGTAGATCTGGATGCTTGTTTAAAAGTTTTTGTAATTGAGTCCCACCAGAAATCTGTATTTTTCTTTGCAAAGTCAACAATTACCTTCTTATTTATAGTGGCTTTAAATATGACTATTTCTTCTACAAGTCAAACTATGCAATTCACACAGTCACTATGGCAGGGGTTCCCAAACCTCTCCTCAGGCCTCCCCATACATGCCATGTTTTTGATTAAACCCTAAAATGACACACCTGATTAATAAATCAAAGGCTTAATGTGTAGTTGACCAATTGAACCAGGTGCACTAGTTTATGGTCAAAACAAAAACATGGCATGTCTGGCGAGGCCGGAGGAAAGGTTTGGGAATCCCTGTAATATGGCATTGAGTTGACTGACAAGTCAATTCAAGTTTAAAAACTTCAATGCGAATTCGCTTAATTTTCTTTACACATGTAATACTTGGAAGGTCCTACATTTTAAATAACCGGGCCCTGGTGTTAATAATGTAACTTTCCCAATAGTTGTCCAGATCACTCATCTTGCAGCTGATGCAGGTCGCATCCCTTTAAATCTTACTGTACTGGACTGGTTTGAAACTGCCCAAAGCAAACATAAACTAAACCCTGATGATTGTAGGCTGACAAATGTAATTATTCAAACTAGTGTTCAACATTAAATTGGACAAAACTATTCTCCCAATATAGCGTTAATATATATGGAGGTGTACTACCTTTGTCTAGCTACTGTAGCTACCTAGTATTAGCCAACTGGTACACGGTTTAGCACAACATGCTACCACTCCTTCAGCACTACATGTAGCTAAGTGTAGCTAACTAGTATGCCAGATAACAGAAAGCAATAGACAACTTGTTTAGCTAATAAACGCTATTGTAAACGTCAATAAAACGTTTAATATGTTATCACAAAGAGGATTTAAAATGGACAACTATCATTATTTATTCATTCTTAGTCACTGGCTGTGGAGCACCGATAACGTGGCACAAGGCATTGAATGAAGCGTCACTGTAGTGCTATACTACGTCAATAGTTTAAATGAGTAGGATACACCAAATAACCTGCAAATAAATATACCAATGAGGTCTTAAGGGACTGAAGACGTTCGGTTTATGAATTTGCAGGTGCTAAACAGAAGGATGGGACAGATTTCAAATAGATTGTGGCTAGACAAACACGCGTAAAATCAGTGACAAAGCAACTATCCATTTTACTCACCCCTGCCGCCATCTTTAGGACGAGAGAAAGGAAGAACGAGGGCGCGCACCGGTGACGTATTTACTGCAGGGTGATGCGTGTCGCTGAAATTAAACGTTGACTCAACTGCTTGACAATGACTTCTTGTCCAATCAATAATTAATGCAGTGTCCAAAATAACCATTGTACATTTTATATATAAAAATAACCATAATTTACAATTTCAATTTAAAGTGTATCTAAGAGCTTATTATTGATTTGTATTACAATTTAAAAAGCTAAATTATCAAAATCAAGAGCATTTAAATTGAGGCAGGGACAACATTATTAAAACAAAACATTTATTTAAGTTCTCCAAAATGTAGACACAAAATTTACAACAGCAATTGAAAGATAACTCAATACTGCAACATAACTGATCCTTAGCACTGCAGGAAAATCAGCTGACCAGACCTTCATGGAAACAAATAGAAAAAACAAACAAATCAGAATACAATTTTTTGTCAACAATGAAAGAAGGCTAATAAAAGCCAAAGTTAAACATACCCAGGTAATCATCCATCAGGGATCCAATGGCAAACTAAAAAGAAGAAAAATATTTAACATTCTTTCAATAAGTTAATAAAACAAAATTGTTACCTGTGTGTCAGGTAAGATGCTTAGTAAGATGATGTTGAAATGTACTTACAATGTCATTTTTGTCCACTCGTGTTCCTACTATCTTCAATCGAATCTCATCGTCTTGCTGAATTACAATGTCCTTAAGGAGACAAAGACAGAATTCTTTATTAGACAAGATGTAGAAGAGCTGTGTTCATTAAATATTTATTTTAAATTCACAATCACACCATTTAATAAAGGGCGTTGTTACATTACTATAGATTCAATCCGGATCTAGAAAAAGTGACATAAATATTTGCGTCGCAGATACATTTTTTATGGTCTAAACCAGGGGGTCACAAACCGGTTTCACAGAGGGCCTAGTGTATGCTGGTTTTTGGTCTTTCCTTTCAATTAGAGCCAAATTAAGACCTAGACTGCCAGGTGAGGGAAGATCCTAACCAATTAGTGACCTAATCAATCAGTCAGGTACAAGGGAAAAGCGAAAACCTGCATAGACTAGGACCTATGTGGAATTGTTTTTTTCGACCTCTGGTCTAAACAGATAAATCTGAATTGTCATGCGAGGCCTCCAGAGGTAAAGTGGGAGACTTTCTAGACAGATGCCCCCCATGACTGGATAGGTCTAAATCAGGGGTGGGCAAACTATGGCCCGCTGCCCAGATGCGTCCTGTCGGGTCTTTTGATCCGGCCCGCGAGAACTTCCTAAGTCTATCTCGCAAACCTTACTATTTAGCAACTAAAGCTCGCTACCGTTGGAAAGAGGAGAATCAGCCGCAAATAGTGTGTCATCTCTGTGGGTTAATCAGAGCCGGAGATATGAAATCTAATCAAATGCACTTGGTTTGGTTGTGACTTTACATCGAAATGTGTGTTCTGCCACTATTGTGTGTGTGTGTGTGTGTGGGTGTGTGTGTTTGGGGGTGTAATTTAATAACATTTCCTATATCCTATTTTTTTCACGCATACTGTAGCAATAGTATGCGGCACTTCACTTGGTTTCAAAAACTCAATGTGGCTCTCAAGCTAAAATAATTGCCCATCATTGAGCTGACGGTTTCAGCTGCAGTGTAAACAGAAAGCTGCATTTACATATGAGTTAATGCTATCTAGGTGAACGTGAATATAGGTGGTTTAAAAGGGCCTAAGCTTCTGTTATTCCCGGACAAGAGAAAAAAAATGTTGCCCATGAAAATCAAATATCCATCCAATTGCTTAGTTCTGCCAAACTTCTTACCTCATCCGTGGTTTTATAACAAGGAGGATTTGAGTTAGGGTCAAACTCCATTTCTGAGGGAATAGACTGCGAACAAAACATTACTAAGATTAATAAAAACATTCTACATATACATACATAGTTTAAAGCAGCACTATGTAACGTTCCATTCGACGTTCGAATCACACACGCGCACACGCACACATGATTTATTGAACACACACACAAGATTTACTGAACACAGGAATAATACAGGGACAGGGACAATATAACCAATTTCCGAAAATTGTTTGTTCCTAACATTTACTAGTAATATAACTTTTTTCTTCTAGTAGTTTTAAAAAAGTAAGCTATTCAACAACCACATAAAATACATAATTTGGACTTACATGACGAGAGATGAAGCAGGACATTGGTCCGATTTCTGTGAACAGTCCAACCTGAGTAGAAGTCAACATAATACAGTATTTAAATTTAGTAACTTACAGTACTGACAACATTCATACCTTTTCACACAACCAGTGAGAATCAAACACACAACCCTGACGTTACAAGCCCAATGCTCTTATCAAGTGAGCTAAACCTGGTCATAATATTTTATTATACTTCAAACACACTATAGCAACTCTTTGCAGATGGTAGTTATATAAAATATGTTGTCAGTGTTCTAATTGGGAACTGTCTGTACAGGCCAATAAGGCTTGTAGCCAGACTATAGGGTGTAGGTATACAATTGCAACATCTTTATTGTTTGTGGTTACTTACTTTGTTAACCTGGGTGACCACAGCATCTACTACCTCTCCTTTGAATGGACGGAAGACTATAGCCTTGTACTTCACTGGGTACAGGACAAATCCCCTGCCTGGCTGGATGACACCTGCACCAATGTTGTCGATGGTGGTCACCGCAATGACAAAGCCATACCTAAAATGGGGTCACAGGGAACCTTGAACTGAGCAAGAAAATCAACATCTTTCTGATCATCACAATAACAACCACTGTGCTACATTCAAGACAACTCGAAAATTAGGATATTCTGACTTCCAACTAGGAAAAGCATAATGGAATGCCAATTCATGTTTGAGCTTCAACTAGGAAACTCTGTCAGATAAACTCTGATTTCTCTAAGTTGAGTTGTATGAAATGAATTAGACATAGCTGGACGCATGTGTGCAGTCTAAATGGTAAACAACTGGTTTAGAACAACTGTAAGCTTTTAAGATGCATCTTTCAGTCAAATTTCCAACATGGTATAACTGCACCTGCAATGCAACCCCAGGTTAATCATGAAATGTTAGCTTTGCATCGCTAGAAAGCTAGTTAATAGATTACTGAAGCTATTGCTATTAGGTTTCTGCCTCTGGCTCATGAAGTTCAGCCAATTTATTTCATTATGAACACTGGAATGTATTGTGATCAAAAGTCGGAAAATCCCCGATTCCAAGTTGTCATGAATGCAGCATAAGACCAAGCTTCATGTGACACTAAAGTTGTTAGCGAACGTCATCGTTGCCGTGTATTTGAATATGGGGAAACTTTGAAAACCTTATTATTGATGGTTTTTGGGCTGAATTTGGGCCGCATTTTACAATTAAATGTAAATGGACGCTTTAGAATGAAGTTACTATGAATATCTCCAGAACGGTAGATGCTAACCGTTAAGCGCATGTTAAAGTGTAAATTCTTCTGAAAGAAATGTGCGCTTGTTTGTTCACCAGAGTTTATCACAGCCAGATAGATCGACTCTCAAATGTGCATTCGGCTACCCTTCTCTATGGTATTTTCTAAAAAAACAGACACGAACCGGGAAGTCAAACAAGAAGTTTATTACATTTCATTCCTTGGAAAAAAAATACATTCTAACCACATGGCTAGCATCAGGTTTGGCAAAGTGAACCAAATGCAAAATTGCCTTAACCCTGCATTCTATCTGAATTCCAGCTGGGGGCGACACGTGTGGTTGAGAAAGAGGTTGGTTTCTGTAGAAGTCTATGAGAAAGTTAGACACTTCTCAATTGATTTACATATTACCTCAGTAACCATTTTTACTGAGAGTAAATGGTTTGGAGTTTATGATCTCAATCGTTAGTTTGAAGTCTTCTGCAATACAGAATGATGTTCATTTTTTCACTCATGGTCTTGTTGATTTTAAAAACGCCGACAAAGCAGGGGGTGTTTTAGGGAGTGGCTATGATGTGATTGACATTGACTGTGCCAGTGAAAGTGTGTAACGTAACATAGAGCATAAGCAGCGTTGCCAACTCTCAGCTAACGTCACAGTCAGATACCTCCTCTCATCTAAAATCGCCACATTTGCAACCATGATGGCTGTGCCCGTACTGGCAAACTTGACGACTCAAATCAGATCTTTACAAACCAATGAGTGACGTCACACGTTGCATCCAGTACTATATACAGTCTATGATTCTGACATACTTACTGAAACAAAGATATTAGATTGTACTTACACATGACTAATGGAATTACCAAAATGGCGATATTCATTTGAGGAGTGAGTCTTCATTTATATTTGATTTGGCAACTTGTAGGTGGTTTATGTTAGTTGATGGTCATATTTTTGTTCCAAGAAGTTGACAAAAGAACAGCCTATTAGCCTATAACTAAAATGGCAAACATGAACTCAACTGAATGGGGATGGTCAATAGCTTTCTTTGAATTCAACTTTTTATTTATGTGCATACAGCAATCCTATAATCTTCAAAATAATAAAAATAAGGTATTGAACCTGATAAAGAATTTATTCTGCTTTACCTTTATGGTATATTATGTGCAACTGGTATTACATGAAAACATACAGTATGCATGTAGACATTGGCCATGTCATTCATCATTCACACCCTAAATTAGTTCAATATAGATCTGAAAGCAGGGAAATGAAGGTTTTACAGCTTGGCAGTAAAGATCACAATAAAAGAACATCTCTGGACTGAGATATGACATCTCACTGTAATAAAATAGGTACCTTTTTGGGGGGGTATGGTTGTTTACGAAAAAAACCTATGGGGTAAATTGTAAAAATATGTATGTGTTTAATTTACCTATTTGTATGTCCCCCAACACTGTTACACATGTTCAACATCTGGGGACATGCCAATATTGATTTCATATACCTTTTTTATGGTTTACATGTATTCCACAACAACAAACAAATAATGTAACCGTATGTTCACTTATTTTTTGGCTATATGATAAATTATGTAGAAAAATCTGCCTCAAAAGGTTCATTTTTAAATATCAATAATAATAATAACAACAATAATGATGATAATAGACTGGATGGATAATGAGACAGTTGCAACCTTTCAAGCTAAGGAAGTGCAAGGCAGACTTAAAAAACATAAATCTTTGAGAATTAAAAGGCTGTATATAGCAAAGTACATGGTGGCATGCCCCAGGTAGTGAAGGACAGTTAATGTCTTCTAGGGAACGATAGACAGCTAATAAGTCTGGTGTGTTAGAGTGAGTAGATCCTTTTAGGAGACATCACCTATTTGCAGTACTTCCGGAGCAGCATAAAGACTACACGCATGTAATAAACATTTACTTTCTGATAAAACAAACATTGAGTAAATAAAAAAACCTGTCAAAATTACATTTTAATTCTGGAAAAAATGATTGGGAAAATATATAAACTGTATCAAGTTAAGAAATTGGGGTGGTTTTGAGGCATTTTGGGATTGATTTGAGAAGGCATTGGGATATAATTGTGTTTGACCTGGCAACACTGGTGTTTTGGTTTCGCTGTGTAACATTGCTTTGATATAAAATGTAATTACTGTACATCCACAACACAGTCGATACTAGTAAACAGAAGCTTTTTATCAAGGTTGTCTACTTACCACCTGGAGGGGTAAATTAGTTCCTCTCCATCAACAAAGATGTAAAAATATGTTGTTTTCCCGACTAATAGTAGTATCAGCACAAAGTATTTCACAGCACAGCGAGGTGTTGTGACCACATCATAGCCAACATACCTTCAGTCTGGTCAGTGCTGTGAAATATTTTGGTGCTACATTTCATGTAAGTTGTAAAAACATTTTAAATCAGCGAAATGGAAGTGTAGTAACACTAACAACTACGTAGTTTCGTACGGAAGATGTGTACACTAGGTTATGAGTAGGATCTGAACATTTGTAGGTGTCTCAACATGTATTTAAGAAGACCACTCACTTTCCTGTGCAGGTTCCCTCCACTTCTGTGAAAAGCTTTTGTTTGACAGTGTTCAATAGGTTAGGACCAAAGTAGCGAGGATGGAGCAGAATTTCATGCTCCAGAGAAATCTGTGGTTATGGGGAACAAATAGTAGCATTCCGTGTTTAATCTAGTTATACAGCCAGTACAATACTGAACAAGGCTATTGAATACCGTGGGACTAGACACGGGTTTTCGTCAGTAACACAATAACTAAAACGATTGCTTTTATTAGTGTAAAAACAAGTATTAACAATTTAGTTGTCTTACGTTGGTAAACAATAGAGAGATAGTACACCGGCAAGAAAAGCGAACGCTACTAGCGGAGGCTTCCATGCCATTGTTTTTATAAATCACTTAATTTAGAAATAAATCCACTTACATGATAAAACATGACTTCCCACTGTATGTCCTGGATTGCAGTGTTTACTCCTTATTTAGTTAAACAATAATGCTTATTTGTCTCTCATTCAGTTTAATTCGAGCGGCACATCGCGGAATGAAGAGGAAGGTTTACTTCCGGCGCACACAAGTAACGTCAGAATTCAAAATGAAAATCTTTCACACGGCAGAACCAATGGGCAGAACGTATACTGTCTTTGGAAAGAACCACCACTGGGCAGAACAGACTGGCCCATAGATAAAGATTAATATTTTTTAAATAGACCAGAAGGGGAAAAACTCGAGTAACCTTTATTTTCAAGAAAACAAATCGAAACCTTCATATACACAAAAAAATGCACCAGGCATGAAATGTAAGATCAATATTGTTCTATATAGACAACAAAAGCATCATTAAGATATTCAATCATTTTAAACCAAGGAGCACTACAACAATACAGTACTGAAAAAAAACACTCAATATTTATACTTGCAATTCAGAATTCAAACCAGACGATCAATGACAAACAAATTAAGTGTACACCAAAAATTCTAATATATACAGTAAGATGTTACTTATGTGTGGATACAAAACAATTGTCAGTAAATAAAATTGTAAACAATGCAATGTAAGCACATTCTTCAGCAACAGGCAGCATATGAGACACAAATAAAATACCATATATACCATCAATTTACAGCTTTATGTGTAAATATATGAAAAGAACATAAAAGCCGTGGTAAAAAGTAGTGAACTATCCAAGGAAAAGTCTGCCATTTAGGACATAGTGGTGTTTGGCACTGTTATTATCTACTACAATGTTTGTCATCATCCATAGAAAGACTTGATGCATATTTAGATGTCCAGTCCCTTAGGAAGACCTCTTCAAGCTGGCTCTGTAAACTCCTTTGGCCCTCTCCGACCAGAGAGTCCGTCTGGTTCACTACAAGTCCAACGCCTGCTGTTTGGGTGAAATAGTTCTCTGACCAATTGGAGGTTCCTGTGTAGACACAGAATAATCCAAGTTAATTGGACATTTTGCTGTCTAGTATTACAGTCAACACAATTCAGGCAACATCAGTGTGGTATTAATGACAATGGGTTTTAGAAGCGGCTCCTCCTATGAAACCTCTCAAAACATTATCACGATGTACACCAGCCTTTTTTAACTATACTGGACATTACAAACTGGGTGCCTCAAACACAATGGCGTTTGGTTAATAGCCATGGTATGTAGAGCCATATACCACAGGTATTACAACCTTTTTAATACTCTAATTGTGTTGGTAACCATTTAAAAATGGCAATAAGGCATAATGGGGTTTGTGGTATATTGCCAATATACTGTACCACGACTAAGCACTGTATTCAGGTACTCTGCCACACCTTGTGCATTTGAACAGCAGTTAGCCATGTTTTTCGATATAAATAATACCCCCTTGAGCCTTTTTGCTAAACTACAATCCATTTTGTTTAGCTGAGGGCATATTCTCTGCCCCTGAACCAAAGTGCTTTCTAAACTCAAATATGACTGCACAACATACGTTTTAGATTTAATAAATAATACTACAAATACATCAACTGAACACCAGGGTTTCCCGCAGCACTTTTCTGTCTTGGTGGCCGCCCAGACAAGACCCAGTACCCACCTTAACTGCGCAGTCCCCAAAAATAAAAATGAAGTGTGATATGCGTCCGGCCAGCGCTATCTGGTGGTATTTTAATGTCAGTGCGCTCTGTTAAGTGTGCAGCAATAGACAGTGAACGTGTTCACGTTGCTCATTTCGATAATGTTGTTTTGCCCCCCCCCCGACAAACCGAACTATTCCGTCTTAACTAACGCATTTTCTGGGGGAAACCCTGAACACTGTTTAAATGGCTTTTCAAAGTTGCAATTTAACAGCTTTACACTAAATACAGAATGAATTATTCATTTGTATCAGGTTTCTAACTGCCTGTTTCGATTACATATTGGGATCATGCCAGATAATGAACACAGGTTAATGTTTTGGTCTCCACTGTCTCCTGTTAGCCAGCCCTGAATAGCATGCATAGTGATGTGTACACTAACCCTAATTAAAATAATAAAATAACTACATACAGTCATGCCAGAAAGTAGCCATTCAAAAGCCCAGGTTTCAGGCAGTAGTTTTTGCAAACTAACCAGTTATTAAATGTTCTTACTGAAAATAAACTAGCAATTTAGTATGTCATTGAAGGTAGTGAAATATACAGTTCTTATACCAATTCCATAAAGATGTTTTAAAATGGTAAAATCCTAGATGGCTCAAATTGGTTGAGCTCTAGTCTCTGGTAAATTATGGTAAAGAGAAATTGGACACAAGGTAAAGAAGAATTGGACATTATGTCAAAGAGTAATTTGTGACTGTCAAAGGAGTATTTCAAAGTGATGTGTATTAGTCCTAACTATATAAGCAACTGTCAGTTACCATGTACATTTCAAAGTGATGTATATTAGTCTTACCTATATAGACAACTCTGTCAGTTACCATGTACTTGGCATGGTTCACTCTTGAGAAAGGGATCTTTCGCTGGTCTGGTGTTGAAGGCACATGGAATACTTTCTGTTGGAGATGAAAATAAGTAAATACGATAAAAATACCACCAAGATCAACCAACTGAAAAAACCAGAGCATGAACTTGATGAAAACTGTGTGCTTGACCAAGCTGTTCATCATTATATTTATGGTGGAAAAAGGAGAGGGCAAACAGCATACGAACCACATTGATGTTGCATCCCAGAGGAAGCCTTTTGAGGACAGCTAGAGACTGTAAGAATATGAACATGGAGCCTGGAGAATGTGGCCAGCAGCTCACTAGCAGGTTGACCTGTACCCCTTTAGAACACGCGGCTGCCTGAATAGCAGTGTTAATCGCTGGCCAGAACCTAAAAGATTCAGTAAACATCAATGATTCAACATGTCAATGAATCAAAGAACGCATGAGAGGATACCTGAGAAGAAAAACAGTATGGGATAAACATTCACCTGCGAGGCTCTGTGAATTCAGACATTGGAAGATAGTCCATGACTGAGATGTAAACAAATGTCTGGGCATCTGTGATGACCGACAGGATGCTGGCCAGATCGTCAGATCGTCCATACGCTGATATCTGGGGTGGAGAGCTCTGAAACAAAAGGAAGGTTTAATGGCATGCAAAATATGACTAGGAGACATGCAGTCAAGGACTGCATCCAAAACACTAGTCTATTCCCTAACAAGTACACTACATTTGACCACAGCTCTCTGGACTCTGTGCCCTCTGTAGGGAATAGGGTGCCATTTGTCAGTACTAGATTACAGTGGTGTGCTGAATATGCATGCCTTAGCTTCAACACCGAACTCTTTATATGCAACCTCTAGTGCAGCATTGTGTTTTATGACTGGTCTGACCCTACACACATCAGTCTTTCATAAACTGTAGTGAGCCGAGGCTCCATGGCTTTAAAAAGGGCCAGATTTGGGATGATTTTAAATATAAAGCTGTAATGCAATAACTACCTAAAATTACATTGTAGAATTATCAAACTAGCTGGACTGGCTAGTCCTACAGGTACCACAGTAGTATGTCAAAATTTGTTTTGACTATTATGAGTCACTCATTGAAAAATAAACATGATATATTTTAATGATTCTGCCGCTTAAAATTTAGAGCAGGGGTGTCAAACCGGCTCCACATAGGGTGTAGTTTATGCTGGTTTTTGTTTTTTCCTTTAAATTAGATCCCAATTAAGACCTAGACTGCCAGGCGAGGGAAGATCCTAACCAATTAAAGACCTAATGCGTCAGGTAAAAACGAAAACCTGAAGACAGCCCTCTGTTGAACCAGGTTGAGACCCCTGATTTAGAGCTTAACTTAAAGATACATGACAGCTAACAGCTACACGCCATTCAGACTAGCTGGTAGCCTATCTAGCTTATAGAAATCATGACTGCAGTGGATTGTTGGCTGAGCGTTTTGTTCCGAGTCTGCAGCGCTACTCAGACCTACGGCCGCAGCTGTTTTGCAGAGCAAATTCCAAGAATAAAACTATGTAAGCACATGCGTTAATGGACTTTTTAGGTCTCTGATAGGGCTGCATGATTATGGCCAAAATGATAATCGCGATTATTTTGGTCAATATTGAGATCACGATTAATTATCATGATTATTTTTTTATTTTAACCAAAACAAATTTTATTGTCACGTAGCTTAATTATAACTGCTTTCACATCGATATTGTGCTACACTCTTGCTAATGTACAAATATGTGCATCAAAATAAAATGGTTCCACTTATTCACCAAAATTCAGTGCATCTCCTAAAGAATAAAAAGAGCAAACTAAAGAACATATGTATATTTTGTTGTTTTTTATATGTAAAAGCATGTAAACCATGATGAATAAGGCTTTTCAATGCATATTGTCAAGCCCCTGGGGCTCCATACAAACAAGTCAGCATCAAAATGCTGCACCCATTTCTCATTATATTTCTATACGTTTTTGAAATCCCAGCTATTTTTCACTTCCAAAGATTGTTGGTGTTGTGCAGGATGTCCTACATCATTGCAGAGTTGTTATTTTGTCATTTTCACTTCCTACTTCCTGTCTGTAATGTGTTTAGTAAAAAAAACAACAGTCTAAAAAAACATGACCGACTTTGAGGCGCCATAGCTCTGGCTGTGTTGAACCCACAGGGATGAGCCACCACTCATTGTTTTAGCATGTATGTTTTGCGAAACAATCACGAGACAATTGCAGGTCTTTGAAGGGTTTTTGATAGTGGGAAGCCAAAATCGTGATTAAAAATTGTATTAATTGTGCAGCCCTAGTCTCTGAGTCAGCGTAATTATAAAAATGACAGTTGTCAACAGTAAGACACATCATTCACCAAATTTTGGGAAAAACACACATAGCAGTTCCAGAGAAATCACCTGTGGTCTAGGCCTGCACGATTCAGGGAAAAATATGAAT
>JACXGM010002157.1:37108-48908 GCA_016801145.1 Umbra pygmaea
ATACACACACACACACACACACACACACACACACACACACACACACACACACACACACACACACACACACACACACACACACACACACACACACACACACACACGTGTGGTTAAGGTTAGGGATAAGGTTAGGTGTACGGTTAGATATGATTAAAAATGAGAAAACTATGATCATGTGCACATTTCCTATGTCATGTGAGGTCCGCCCTCAGTTTTGAATCAACCAATCAAATGATTTCTGCCTCCAAGGCAGATCTGCCTGGAGAACATTTTATAAGAACTAAAAGTCCTATGAGCACTTTGCGCATCACCACCAGCCTGTAAACATGGAGGAAATAAAGGAAATAAAGTACATACTGGCCATTTAAGTACAGTAGGCTACCAAAATTAGTGCAATATACCACATTGAACTAAATTTGGCCCTGATACAGGCTCTATCTGAACTCCTTTAAACATGTCTGTGCAAAAAAAATAATTTTAATTTAAAATTAAATCAGGAACAGGAGTGAATCGATATCGCGATTTTATAATGATTTATCATGCAGGGCTACTGTTGACACACATCGATGAACGAACAGACAGTTTCATGGTCTCCTCTCAAATTCATCGGTGAAGGACAATTAATAACATTTAGGAAGCAAGAAACTAAAGAGATAGAAGATACAACTCACAGAGAGATAGACCCGTGCAGAGACTCCATTGAGCTTGAGATTCAACGGGTGCTCGGAGCTTGAAAGGGCTGTGTATCGGGCCGGCCAAAAAGGTGGAAGGGACCCATTTTTCTGAGCACCAATGTTCCAGTACACTCCAAATATCCGTGAGGCATCCTGTGCTAAGCAGCTGCAGTCCTCCATGGAAACCCCCAACTCCTTCACCTGAGACGCACAGGAAGGTTCCTCTATCAATACATCAGCAAGAGATAAGAGTATCAAATCATATTTAATACACACACGAATCCAAGCTGATAGGCTCAGGTTTAACAATCTCAATGCTTAACCGTTTAGATTTATGTTTGAAATAGTACCAGTGATGACCCAGGAGGGATTCATTAGTGCTCAGGTTTTTACAAAGTAATCATTTGGATTCCTACATTGGATAGAATGTAACACATGTAAAGAATAGAGGGTCCATTAAATTTATTTTACATCTGTAGTATGCACCATCCTATATGATAGACTCTTTAACTTCTAATGAACGCCGGTGTAAAGGTCTACCTTTCCATGGTATTACCCCAGGATTTGGGTTGGTATCTGATTGAACACCCGGATGATTCTGAGAGGGTTTAGTAGGAAATACCTGTGTAAGGGAGCGCCAGTCCATGTTGGCACTGCCCAGGTAGAGATTTTTCCGATCCACGACCCACAGTTTGGTGTGGATTATACCCCCTGTCACTGATTGGAGATCCACCTCCCGTACCTCTGCACCTAAATACAAAACATGAAGAGCATGTATATACTGTGTCTAATCTACTAATGACAGATTAGACCATTTGTAATCTACTAATAATATGACAGATTAGACAAACTATACAACCTACTAATAATATGACAGATTAGACATAGTTTATAATCTACTAATAATATGACAAATTAGACACAGTTTATGATCTACAAATAATATGACAGATTAGACACAGTTTATAATCTACTAATAATATGACAGATTAGACACAGTTTATAATCTACTAATAATATGACAGATTAGACACAGTTTATAATCTACTAATAATATGACAGATTAGACACAGTTTATAATCTACTAATAATATGACAGATTAGACACAGTTTATAATCTACTAATAATATGACAAATTAGACACAGTTTATAATCTACTAATAATATGACAAATTAGACACAGTTTATGATCTACTAATAATATGACAGATTAGACACAGTTTATAATCTACTAATAATATGACAGATTAGACACAGTTTATGATCTACTAATAATATGACAGATTAGACACAGTTTATGATCTACTAATAATATGACAGATTAGACACAGTTTATGATCTACTAATAATATGACAGATTAGACACAGTTTATGATCTACTAATAATATGACAGATTAGACACAGTTTATAATCTACTAATAATATTACCGATTAGACCATTTGTAATCTATTAATACTATCACAGATTAGACAAAGTATACAATCTACTAATAATGACAGATTAGAAAGTTTATTATTTACTAATAATTGGCATTTAATCTTTTCTTGAAAATCATGATGGTCATTGTTCAGGAAGGATATTTATTTCAGTAGTTGGGAGAATAAAAATGTTTTTTATTTGAGCTTACATTTTATTTTATAAGGAAAGTGTTTTTGGGTCATTCTCAAAATGTTTTGTTTATATATAAATAACGTCCAAGTCGATTCTGTCTCTGGAAATGTATAAGACTCATACGCTGCAAAAAAAGCTAATGCTATGAAGCAAACTTTGATCTGTACTTTTGTTGCAATAGCACTCACAAAATTATATGTATTTAATTTCAGATTTGGATTTCTGAAGATGTTTTTGAGGGTATTTGGTATTCATTTCTTCACAGAACAGAGGTTAGGGGAGACAGAGGGAGGGCACAGACATCACCAGAAGACATGCGTGGTCCATAGTCTCTAGATTAATCAGCAATGAGTATAGCCAAAAACATAATAATGGCACTTTTCCATATCCTGAAATAGAGACCACTTACAGCAGTTCTGTTAAGTTGTTTTGATTTGAACTAGCAATATTTTGAAGGCAAGTCAGTGTGACTCAATTTGATAAGTGGAGTTTATCAATGACACGGCGTGTCCATATCTATAGGACAGGTTGAGAATCTACAATTATCATATTTGGAAAAATATCCCCAGCAACCACTGCCTAATTTCAAACTATTTGTGAATGTCACACAAACATAATATATATTACATATTCCCTCTCACACTAACACACAGCTCACAGAGGCCCAGGCTGACAAATGCCATCGGTAACAAATTATTATTCAAGAATGGAAAAATGCCTCGCAAAAAACGTTAGTGCCTAAAATCACACTGACTCACACCAAATTATACCAGATTTTTTCAAAGTTACAGTTTCTGTTTTGCAGACGCAGCATCTGTAAAGGTGTTGAACAATAATTAAAAGTGAAAGAGGCACACTCTTACCTCTTATCCAGAATGACTTCCATTCAGTTTAGCCAATGTTAGCATGACAAACAGCCAAGGCCAGAGCCAATACAGTAATACATGGGACAGTAAAAGATTCCTGCATGTACCTTTTCTAGCTAAATCTGCTGTATCTTGAGTATTATTCTGAGGACCATTTACAGCAATATTTAGTTTAACTCCTTTGGATTGAAGTTCCATCAGTTGCTTGAAGACCTCTTTTCCCTAAAAACCAATAGCACAGACTTAGTACCAATGCAGCTTTAATTAATAAAAAAAAAAAAATTTAAAATAGTAATCACCTATATATCTATAGATTTATCTTGCCACAAGAGTGGAAAACAAAATCACCAAAAACCAAGAAAACCCTGGTTTGACCGCATTGTATTAATTTCCTACCTGCGCAGCACTAGGCTCACTGAGTCCAATTACACTGTCTCGAAGGGTGAAATAAAAGGCAGCGATGTCTACCGAGATGTTGGCCCTGGTCAGTAGATTTATCCATGTTTCAGAAATACTTGGTAGAGAGGTAGAGCCAGATGAGTAAATTAGGCCTTCAGGAATGCTCTCTACCAGGCTCACACTGAATGGAGAGAAGAGGATTTAGCACAATTGTTTAGCAATTGAATTCAAACACTAATTCCTACACATATGTCAATTCTATCAGGGCAATGGTTCAGACATACTGCACCACAAACCCATCCAGGTAAACCTTAGCATTTACAACTTGTACACATAACACTTGTTTATGTGATTACAGACCAGGGACATGCCCACATTGCACTTTTGTCCCCTATATGTGCCCAAGTCAAAATTAGTGAACTGTATAGGGAACATGGTGCCATTTGGGACATACAGCTCTGGAAAAAATTAAGAGAACTGTGCAAAATCAATACCTGCCCAATTCTAGCCTTGCTAGATCCTCCACCAAACTTCACAGTGGGTAAGAGACACTGTGGCTTGTAGGCCTTTCTACAAGGTCTAATCATTAGATGACCAGGTGTTGGACTCATCAGAGAAGATGACCTTACTCCAGTCCTCTACGGCCCAATCTGGCAGATTTGGATTTGTGAAGGACACATGAATAAAGCCATGTACAAGGTTGTCCTAGAAGAAAACTCGCTTCCTTCTGGTCTGAATATGTTCCCCAAATCTGAGGATGGGTTTTTCCAACAGGACGAAGCTCCATGCCACACAGCCAGGGCAATCGATTTTAGATGGAGGTCGCCAGAACAAGACCCTCTCATGACCACCAGCCCAATCTCCAGACCTGAAACCTATTTAAAACCTCTGGAATGTGATCAAAAGGAAGATGGATGCATAAAACAAAGCAAAGCTGCTTGAATGTTTGCACCAGGAGTGGCATAAAGTCACCCAACATCAATGTGAAAGACTGGTGGAGAGCAGGACAAGACGCATGAAAGCTGTGACTGAAAACATGGATAATACCCCAAATATTGATTTCTGAACTCTTCCTAATTTAACTCATTGGTATTTTCTTGGTTAAAAATGAATATGAAGTTATTTTCTGTACATTATTAGAGGTCTAATAACACTGCAATTTTTGTTATTTTGACCAGTTGACAGTTTCTGCAAATAAATACTCAATTTATAATATTTTTATTTGTCATCTCAGTATTTGGTGAAATAGAAAAAATAATAATTTTACACATTCCTATCAATAGTCAAAACAGAAAACCTGATAATTTAGCAGTTGTCTCTTAATTGTTTTCCAGAGCTGTAATACTGTATATTGTAATCTTAACCTCGGCTGTCTCACGATAGTTGTAGACTTGAGCTAGCTCACATGAATGAAGCAGCCACGGGTTACCCAATTCAGTGGTTCTCAAACCCCTCCTTGGGGACCCCATCCATGCCATATTAGATGAACATCAGAGCTAGCACACCAGAATCCACATGTCACCTAATCATCAAGCCCTTACCTGCTTGAATCAGGTGAGTTAGTTCAGGGCTACAACAACACTGTGAGATGGCTGGGGGTCTTCAGGAGAGCATTAAGAACCACTGACATAATTAGTTGACTTAGGTGTACTAGATCTGGGATATGACTGATAAATGGAACGGCTCAGAATTCCATTATAGGACACTCATTTTAAGAAGAAATGCTTTTCTCACCGACAATCTGAGCTACAAGGCTGGTGTGGTACCCAAAGTCCCTCCAGCCAGTGCAGCTCCAACTGTCCCATCAGCTGTGACACTGACACTGGCATCCCGTAGTGCCAAACGTGTTGACCGAATCCACCAATGACAAGCAGGGTGGAGGGGAAAAGGCAGAACACCACGAAACCCCAACACCTTGATGTCTACAAATGGAAGGGTGACATTTACACATGAAAATGAAAACAGACAACAGTCGAGAAAGGAATGTACACTATATCGCCCACAGTATGTGTTCACCTGACCATAAAACCTATATGAGCTTGTTAGACATCCCATTCCAAACCATGTGCATTCATAAGAAGTTACTTCCCCCCATTTGGGGCTAAACCGCCACCACTCTTCTGGGAAGGTTTTCCACAACATTTCATAGTGTGTCTCTGGGAATTTGTGCCAAACTGTTGCCACAAAGTTGAAAGAAGCCAATTGTCTAAAATGTTTTTGTATTTTGCCTCCTCCACCATTAGAAGGGATGTCCACGTACTATTGGCTAAATAGTGTATGCTATGTTTAATGCCCCTTTTCAATTGACCATATCTAATGCATACTGTACTGCTCAATGCCGACAGGGTTGTGTTTCTACAACCGATCGGAGAATGGTTTGCGCATTTCAAGCATTTGTGCATGACAGCAGGAGAGAGAGAATATGCACTACTATACAACGAGTATAGAGAGAGGAAAACAAATGTATGCCTCAACAATTTACAGAAAATATCAAATAAAACAATAGGGAGAACAATACCAGGCAACTTGTAAGTCTGATTCTAACAACTGCTTGCATAGAGAAGTATTTCAGTTTAATAGGGGTGTGGAATTTTGCTGGTGAGAAGGCTACTTCCACTTTCAGAGACCCACTTATAAAGCTGTAAAATGCTGTAAAAATTATTTATTGATGTTTTAAAAATATGAAAAAAGCAATTACTATAAGATGTTTCCCTACACTATGTAGTGTTTTGTTACACTCAAAAGCACTGCCTAAAATTCATGATAGTTATCAAAGACGGACCTGGGATTGCCGCAATTTCTGCTGAAATGGGAAAATAAAAATCATTACACGCATTGCTATTTTTATGTAATGATGGTAAATGTCCATATAAGGGAAGTTAAATTTAGAAACCTCAAAGAAATGCATCATTGCTTTATTTATCAAAAAGTAAAAAAACAAATGAACATTGGCTGTTGAATTTCTCAGTTTGTAACCCCACCCACCGATCTGCTTCATCCCGGACGAGTACTAGGTATTTTCTTGCTCTGATATATGCGGCGTTCGATTATCTTTCGATAAACTGTCCCAGTTGGATTATTGAGAATAAACTAACGCAGCAATAGACCCGTATGGTATGCTCTCCAGCGGGCTGTATAGATGGAAACACAAATCTGTACTGTGAAATGTGCAGTATTGCGTGGTACGGTCCTGTAATGGAAAAGGGGCTTAAGATAAGCAAAATGTATTTATTTTTCCATGGTGAATAATAGCCTACCCACAATTGCAGACACATAGAATACAGAGTATGGGTAAAGTCACAAATATATCTACAAATCTCACCTTGTTTGACTGACTGGATATAGTTGTTTTTGGAGACACTATTCTGGACGAGTGGGCTGGGGTATCGAAGTTTGCTGACTTGGGTAGATCTTTGGAGCGTTTCCCAGAACTCCTCTCTTTTCTGGCCAATTCGTCTTGGTTCTTTCCAGTAACAATCTCAGATTCACTGAAGCTCTCGGTTTTCACACTGGGCTTCTGAAACTCGTTTAACTGATAAGTGTCCTCCTGAACAAACTGAAACTCCATAGACTCTGCCTCAAACGGATGCTCGTTGTAGCAGGTTTCCAACTCATTATCAGCCTGTTTTAGAATGGCCTCCTCGTCATCTTCATCCTCAAACTTTTCTTCATGTGGAGCTTGACTGCAGACAACGTTGCGGTCATCCATGGGCATCGGTGCAGTTTCAGCTGCAGTGAAGGACATCTCATAGGCATATTCTTCTGGGTAATTGGGGTCCTCTGCCTTCATCCTGAGGGCTGGTCTAGGGGTTGGAACCATAGGAGGGGGCTTCTCCACATCCCCATCAGACTCTTTCAAATCCTGGGGCGTGGTGTGTTGCTCTGAGGAGCTAACAATATGAGAATCCATTTCAGGGTTGATTCTGGTTAGACGTACTGACGGGAAAGGAAGACCTGTTTCTCTGATACTCGGTAGTTTAGATCTTGACGTGGTCTCTGCACTTCTATTTGTAGAAGCTGTCTGGTTAGGCATATCTTTTTTTAAAAGAGTTGGAGCCGGCGGGTCCGAGCTTTGACTACCAGCAATAGGACGTTTTTTGGCTACAGTTTTGTGAAAAGCAGGAATTCGAGAGGCAGGTTGTAGTTTTCCAGTTTTACGGATGTATTTTTCCTCATCCTCTTTTTTCTCATAATCTTCCTCCGGGTCTATTCGGTTCAACAGTACAGTACAATTTTTTGCAGCCTGTTAAAAAGTGGTCCGAAAAACGCAAGAATGTCAGAAATTTATAATTTACAGAGAGTAAACTCACAAACATCCTCATGTAATCAGGTGTGGAGACAAAAGTGCACTGTAAAATAAATAACAAAATCAGCCTACTAATATAAATGTCCAAACAATAATTAAGTGTATATTTTAAGTGTCCCTCAATATAATACAAATCAGCAGCAGGGAACGTAATATTAAGCAATCAAAACAATGTCAAGCTGAAACATCTTATTTCCTGTGAGGTGTGTGTCTATAACTTAAACATGTTTCTACGGTTAAAAACCCACCAGGTTGAAGTCCACTTCACCAGCATCGTTTGTTGTGTCATCCTCTGACAGGGATGGAGCATGATCATCATCCATCATAACCTCGTATTGAAGGTCTTTCGTTTCCTCTACCATATACTTGGATAAGACACAAGTATACATATAACATTTAATCAGTGGTACGTTGCACACTATTTTAGTTAATGCATTATGCAATACTCGTTCATACAATGCAATGGTTAAAAAAACAAAGGTTGAAACTCGATGAGAAACTATCAGTAAGCCTGAGTTAAACTTATTACAAACCATGGTAAGGAAAACACACGCTACAGTATGTACTGTACAGTACCTAGCTAGGTTGTTGCTATTAATATTATTGGGGTTTTATAATATTAATAGTAATGCAAGCCTGACCCATAAATATACCAAATCACCAAAGATGTTATTTTATTGTTTTTAAGTAGATAGGTATCTACTTTCCGTAAAGTTTAAAGAGTGGTATAAAAGTAAATATCGCTTACCACCCACCCTGGCTACCTAGCGGAGCTGTTGCTCTCTACACCGGAGGACCAGCCTGCTACGTGGCTTTCAGAAGTCGAATGAGGAAGAGAAAGAAGGCGGAAAGGCGACCTGCCTGAAGAACACCCACCTCTGAAAACGGACTCTGATTCTTTCTGAAACGAGTCGACCTTCTCAAATTCTGAACCGAAGCAGGATACGGGCGAAGCTCCATCACAACAAAAAAGTTAAACCTTAAATTCACTGAATGTTACTTTATTTACAGTATAGTAAGTTCAACTGGTGACCGAAGTCAGTTCAAGCGAAGCGTGGTTTATAATAATAACTATAATAATAACTAAGGTTAGGTAGATCAGCAAAGGAATTGATATCGGCAACCAACTGCAGTGTATAAAGGAATTTATCCAGCTAAATTGCTCTATTTTGTTAATACTTTGAGTTATTGTTAGCGAGCAACGTTATGTCACGTGGAGCCACAAAGTAAATTGAAGTAAGCGCGATTTCCTGTTCTCAAGGACGGTTGGCAGTTACCAGAACATGGGCACTACTCAATCATTTTTAGTCTCTGTCCTTTGTCGTTGCCTGTATGGAAAAAACAACACCAGAGATCCCTCCCATTTCACATTTTGAGGCGAGGAAAGAGAATTTCGGGAATGAGAACCTCCCATGGCACGAAATGTAACTGGAACTAAATAAATACACACCAGGGGGCGCCTTTGTACACATTTTCTTATTTTTATTATGGGCCGATAGCTACATATGGTCATACCGTCATTGCATACGGTACTGTACATATTTTCAAGAAGAATAGTAAATATTAAATTTATTGTACGGTTCATGCATTAGGTACATATTGGACTGCATCAGCAAAATGATGTGCGACCATAAAAAATTAGGCATCAGCTTACTCAAGTTACACTCACAGAATATAGATGTTTAGAGTTTTTTAATAGTTGGTGTACAGATCTTTTTAGAGGCCTTTTAAGTGCTAGCCACATTAAGGAATTTGTATATTAGTATATATTGGGCATAAATATTGGACTGTACAGCACAGGCAAAAGAACATGCATCCAAGAAATAGGGTATGAACTTGTACTCAGTTACACAGAATACAGCTGTGAAGAGATTATTTCAATAGCTGATGCACAGCTCTTTTTAGATGCCTTCAATTGTAGCCACATTAAAGACAGGAGAGTTTAAGGAGAGTTTGGAAAATGCTAATAAAAACAAAGAGTAGTGATTTGTTAATGTAGGTACTTTGACTTGTATTTAAACAAAAATATTTTTAATGACAAGGTATTTGATGTTTTACATAATCTGAAAACTGCATAGTTTTTGAAGGTAAATTTTTTTTTATTGATGCATGCAACACACTCCAAAAAAGATGGGACAGGGGCAATTTAGGACTAACAGCGATGTGACAAGTTGAAATAAGAAGGTGATGTGGAAAAGGTGAGGCAATTGTGTAATCATAGTATATAAGGTTACTCCAAAAAAGTCCTAGTCCTTCAAGTGCAATGATGGGTCAAGTGGAAGCAGTGGAACAGTGGAAGCATGTTTGGTGGTCTGACAAGTCAACATTTCAAATAGTTTTGGGCAGTGATTGACTTGGGATCAAATAAGTGCAGGAACTGTCACTTTACAAATCACTTCATGAAAATGTGTGTTGTTCCATTAAAGTAGCCTATGAAATATAAGCAGGGGTGTCACCAGATCCAGGCTTTCGGTGTTCTAGCCCCAGATGTTTTTTGGTCATCCCCAAGTTTTCTGCGAGCTGACATTAACCATGACATAATCACAGTGATAGAATAAACATTTGCAAGGCGAGCCGACAATTGCTTAGTGAATTGTGACTTCTGCATCAATTGCCAGGGCTAGCAGTCAATTAATTTCAACATGCACTGTGTTGTTGAACTTGAAACTAGTAGGCAAAGTCTAATTTGTTTTTTAAAAATCATTATTGATTCATCCCAATAATAAAGGTATGCACCGGAGAATAGAAGTTTGAACAGGAAAAGCAAGAACCTGAGTTAGCTAGAATGATTTCTAGAATGCGTATTTATATCTAATATTAGGACAGTAGAAAATTCCATGTCCATTAATTTCTGATATACCAGATATATAGATGTAAATGACTGCAAATCCACGATATCGACCAATAGTTTATTGCGTAGGCAGAGAGTGCGTGTGCTAGCATGGCCTGCCCTCAGTCCTGACCTGTCTCCAAATGAGAATGTACGGTGCATTATAAAGCCCAATTAAGGCAAAAAAGTCTCAGTTCTATTGCACAGCTGAAAGCATGCATGGATGAATGGTGGAAAATTTTGCTTGCTAAACTTAACCTACTGGTGTCTTTACAGCCCTATTGCTTAATAAGTGTTATTTAAAGAAAAGGTGATGTTACACAGTGGTAAAAAGTCGACTGTCCCCACTTTTTTGGAGTGATGCAGTCATCAGATTTGAAACGAGTGTATACTGTCAAAAGCAATTTATTTCACAAAGTAGAACATCAAATAATGTGTTCATAATATGTTTTCAATGCAGTACAGGGTGAATTGAACCATCCCAACTTTTTGTTTGTTTGTTTTATTTATTTTTACAGGGACAGTGCACATCGATCAACGTTTTTATAAAAGTGATGGTTTTAGCCAGCCGGCTAATTTTCAACCGTTGTCCCTGGACAGACTTAACACAATGGCAATATTAATACAGACAAGTAAGCACATGTATACCAACATAAGACAGGTAACACACAGCATGCAGTCAGAGCAATAACCAAAACAAGCAACAGAATACATAAAATAGGAAGTGTTAACACACCTCTTGATGTTTATCTTTAGTTCTAAATTGGTGGAGTCATTGAGAATAGAAAGGTTTTATAATTATGTGAAGCATCACAGTAGAGTAGAAATTTATATGGCTAATAGTAACCCACATATGGCTTTGGTTAAAAGATAGATGGACGGTGTTGGGTATGGATGAGGTGTGGAGCAAATGAAACTGGAATATGTAAAACGCACAAGATTTGTAAATATTGTAAATAACACAAATTGTATAAGCTAGAGATAATATTAAAATGGCATAGGTAATTGGTCTCAACATTTGGTCATGGTAGGTAAGGGTTGGGATGGGTGTGGAGTGTAGGGGCAATAATAATAAAAAAAACAAAAAAAACAAAGTGGGATTGGAAATGAT
>JACXGM010002158.1:0-33015 GCA_016801145.1 Umbra pygmaea
AAGAACGCGTTTCTCCCTAGTAAACAGGACCCTGGTGAAGAACGCGTTTCTCCATAGTGGACCGGACCCTGGTTAAGAACGCGTTTCTCCCTAGTGAACAGGACCCTGGTGAAGAACGCGTTTCTCCATAGTGAACTGGACCCTGGTTAAGAACGCGTTTCTCCCTAGTGAACAGGACCCTGGTTAATAACGCGTTTCACCTAGTAAACAGGACCCTGGATAAGAACGCGTTTCTCCCTAGTAAACAGAACACATTGGTGACGGATGATGCGCGGCGAAGCATTACATCTCTCGCCGGTTGCTGCATTGCACAACTCTGAACCTCCTGCCGGCTGCTGCGCGACGCAGCATTTTGTATTTGTCACCCCTTTCATGACGCCTGAAGCATATAACGCACTGTCATTGGTTCAAATACACATGAGATGGGTCTTGTTGATTTTGTAAAGACAACGTGACCACCCAAATGTACCGTGGTTTGCTGAAAAAAACGTAAATCAATTAGACATACACGTGCGTTTATTTTAGAAAATAAACTACTACGACAGAGGATTTTGACAGCGAGGGCAGTGACATTGAGTTGGAAGATATTGCTGCGTTCATTTATTCTCAATAAGATATTGCTGCGTTCGTTTATATGGGAGGAGTTTGATAGGGAGGAGGTGGTAGAGGATGTTGGGACACAGAAGGAGAGGAGGAGGATGGCTTTCATGGATTCCAGGTAGACTGGAGAACTAAGGGTTACCTGCCGCACAAGGCAAAGCAGTTTACCCACAAACCGGGGTTGAAACAGCCGATCCCCGTGAATGCTAGCTCCCTGGAAGTTTTTTTGTGTATTTTTACAGATGAGCTTTGGGACATGTTGGTGACAGAAACTAATCAGTATGCTGAAAAGATGCGTGGTCAGACTCCCACCAACTTGAATAAATAACATAATAAATAGTAGCCTAATATAATTATGGTGATGATTGTTGATATTGATGATAATAATAAATACAAAAATGTTAATATCAGGACCCTGGTGAAAAACGTGTTTCTCCCTGGTGAAAAGGAGCCTGGTGAAGCTCAATGTGGGGAGAGGACAAGGATCTGTACCTCAGCATTCTTTTTCAGGTCCTCAGCCTCTACTTCGCTATACTCCATGTCCAGCACCTCCTCATTACCAGAGTCCTCGTCTGAACACTGCAGATCCGACAACGAGTTGTTGAACTCTGAGAGTAGGAGGAACAGACAGATGGTGTCAAGACGTGAACCAAAGTTCTGTGAAGCTGATTGTTAGCTTAGCAGTGGCAACAATGTCCAAGATTGTTGTACCTTGCAGGCTGAGCTCTGTGGCTCTCTTGAGGTCATCGTCCTCTCTCATCTCTTGGGCTTCCTGTAGATGACATCACAAAAATCTGAGTTATATTGTGGCAATGCAATAACGCAATTTGGGTTCAGTTGCTCGGAAGTTTGCAATGTTTTACAAACAGTCTGTACTGAAAGTTACATTTTCTAAAATGTTCGTGTAGATTTTCAAGAAATGTTGGGGTATGTTCACCCTTGTTAGGTGGTTGTGGCGAGGAGTGGTATGAGCTGAGAACTTTCAATAAATTCCCTGGGTATTCCTAGAAATGCTGTTTGGAGGATTACAAAAATATAAAAGGCATTCTGGAGATTACTTAATGTTCCTGGGATTTCACAAACCTATTCAGAGTCCATTAGTTGGCTGAATCTAGAAAAGGATCAGCTTATAAAATAAAAATCCAGATTAGGATTTCTTACATTAAAAGTGGGTAGAGCCCAGGGTTTTCCTTTTGGAATGCGATTGTGCCTTAATTCATTTATGGATCTAAAAACCAGTTACATTGCTTCCCCTCCATTCTGCGCTTCTATTATATACTGACGTAGAGCAGGTTTCATGAAAAACCATGTCGAACAGAAGCGCAACAGGCTCTGGAGCTCAGAGGTAGAATGGACTAGGGTGTGAAGTCTTACGTGCTCCTGCAGGCTCTGAGCCAGGGCTAGCTGCAGCTCCTGCTCCTCCCTCTCCTGATCCAGGCTGTACTGCTGCATCCAGTCCAGCTCGCCCTGCACACCCTCGGGGGTCTGGTTCTCCTTGTTCTCGTCCATGGTAAGGTCCAGCGAGTCCAGCACGTCTGCGTTAAGAAAGGATCAGCAAAACACATTTCAACATCGGTCATCTATTTTTCTAAAGACTGGAAACATTGACCTCTGTCTTTAGCGGCTTCAATGACTACTTGATCAGTGTATAGTACCAAAATAACTGCTTTGAAGTGTGTAATATGCCTTACTTATGGCCGAAACCTCATTGTCTTTGCTGGCAGTAGTGGTTACCTGCAGAGGGCTTGGTGTCAGTCTCCAGCAGGTCTGGGTGACAGTCCAGCTCCTGGGCGTCAGGGTCTGCGTCTCCAAAGCCTGTGTCGGGGCTGCTGGTGGGCTCGTCCTCGGGAGCTGGGCAGGAGAGGCCCGTGTCGTGGCAGCTCATCTCGAGCACTGCGGCCAACATGTCCTCGTCGTTAATCCCGTTTAAATCGGACGAGTCTGTGTGGACGCCTCGGTGAATCTCGTCTGCTCGGTCGTCATCCACCAGACATTCGCTGAGGCGGCGCTTACGGTTCACGGCCTTCCGAGTAAGCTCCTCTTCACTGTCCGAGTCTAGCACGTTACTGCAGGTGCTCCCTCCAGCCTTCACAGACACTTTCCTGAGGGGCAGTAAGAACAATGTAAATCCATTTTATGTTGGGACAATGTCCCCCTTTCAAAAAGCTGATGGCCTAGTCATTTAAATAACCAAAAGGTGATAGGTTTGAATATGAGCAGAGAAGATTAAACATCAGTTGTCGTGTCCTTATGCAAGGCCCTTGATGCAAGTAATGTACTTTACTACATGTGTTAGAAGGTTTAAATAACATGGCATACCGAACCAATGAAGAGGAGTTTACCAACTGGGAGGCCTTTAGCGTTCGTGACCTGAAAATATAAAAGAATACAAATAATTTTGCAGGACTATTTCTGTATATTCACATCCAAAGATTATGTATGTAAAATTACACAGCAAATGCTGGACACTTCTTACAAGGCAGCGTGTGCGCTCCAGCCCAATGTAAGCGGGGGGCGCGTGGCGTCTGTGCAGTGGGACAACAACGTCAAGTATCTGGGGATCATCACTTGCTGGCCTAGCTTACTATTTAGAGACAGCTGGGCATTGAAGCTGTAACGTTTCAGATGCAGGATCAGAACCCTGTGTTGGGCCATCGCCAGAAAAAAAAAAGAGTTGGGGTCATCTGTAGAAACACACATCAGTTTTCACTTAAAAATGTAAGTGGGCATACCTGGGAAGCCGGCTGAATTTATGAGTCACTGTTGCCGCTTTCCCGCTGCACTTCTCACATGAATACTCAATTTCCTCCATCTATAAAAACATAAACATGAACTCCTTAACCTTTCATTTGGTCTGGACTTCTAGGTTGAAATCCTGAATATTTAAACATGGTGGTTTAGGGGAACAGAAGGTGACACACACCCTGAAGAATAGGTCTAGAGAGTCTTGGATTGATCGGAGAGGGAGGGTCTTCTTCCTGCGAGGAAGGTCAATAGACAGGTCGTTGAACTGCTCCCGCTTGGTCACCACCTCCCCACAGCTAGAACAATACACACAAAATCAATGTTACAACTCATTAATAATAACACAACATTTAGTCAGTCTATGGCAACTGTAGATGCTTAGGAAGATAATACAACATGAACACCAATTTGGAGGCCACACTGAATGTATCATCAGAAGAGAAACAGCACCCAGGAATCCAGATTCTGAGAGGTGGATGTCTGACTCACCCTTTGCAGGTGATGGTGTGCTGAACCTCAAACTCCATGTTGACCACCACAGGGCAGGTATAGATGCGGGAGGTATCAGTCTCCTCGCCGGGCCTGGCAGCGGCCACCTGCTGGGGGGGCTCGTCCCACGCTGCCGCAGGCGACTCGCTCTTCCAGCTTTTGTTCATCTTCTCTACATCCTCTTTCAGCTGGTCCAGGCACTGGCTCAGGAACTCATGCGCATCCTGAAACGGGGGTCAGGAAGACACGGCTTGAGTTTACAAACCCAGAAGAGAGACACTATGGTAGGCTGTGTTTCTTCTGTTAATGTAGGTCTTACATTTTGCATGTATCCAGAAAAGCGCTCGGCCGTGGAGGAGATGGCCGTCTTCACTCTTCTCAGCAGGTCTTTCTTCACCTCCGGGCAGGAGATGTCCTTCTTGGCCAGTAAGTGGGCAAAGCGTCTGAATCATAAAACAAGGATGGAGAGAAAGGCCATTAAACTGCTTGGCGTGGTCATTCGATTAGTACACAACAAAATGGCGATTGTTGTTAGTTAAATGCGAATTGGTTTAATGCGGAAGTAGGCCGCTAGATCTTTGCAATGGAATGGTACACATAAAAATGTGACCATTCTGCTACATTGATTTGAATTGAAATGGCCTTTCTATACATTCCATTTCTATGGTCTGAATGCACCAAATACAGGAAAGATTCAGGATCAGTGATGTTCCAGGAGAGCAACAAATCTGAGCTGAGCAGTCTAAAAAACATCAGCTCATATCTACACCTCACTCAACATAAATAAAGTAGCTTTGATCGCAATCTTTCTGTATTTATTTCAGTATCCTTTTCGTTAAATTAGGAATGCACTCTTAAACCTTTAAATCAAAACATGTTACAAAACAGCTGGAAAAAAGTGAAACAAGCATGGGGCATACACCACCCGCAACAAACATACAGGCCCCTGTTCCTAGGGATATTTAAAAGAAAGTAAATCTCATGATACACCTAAACTCTTCCTGGAGTTAACTACAGTACCTCACAAGTGAGTACACCCCTCACATTTTTGTAAATATTTGATTATAACCTTTCATGTGACAACACTGAAGAAATTACACTTTGCTACAATGTAAAGTAGTGAGTGTCCAGCTTGTATAACAGTGCAAATTTGCTGTCACCTCAAAAATATCTCAACACAGCCAATAAGTTCTAAACCGCTGGCAACAAAAGTTAGGGGTGTTCTAATTGAAAAATGTCCAAATTGGGCCCAAAGTGTTAATATTTTGTGTGGCCACCACTATTTTCCAGTACTGCCTTAAGCCTCTTGGGCAAGGAGTTCACCAGAGCTTCACACGTCGCCAATGGAGTCCTTTCCCACTTCATGACGACATCACGGAGCTGGTGGATGTTAGAGAAGTTGCGCTCCTCCACCTTCCGTTTGAGGATGCCCCACAGATGCTCAATAGGGTTTAGGTCTGGAGACATTAGGGATGGAACGGTTCACAAAACCCACGGTTCGGTTCGTATCACGGTTTTAGGGTCATGGTTTTCGGTTCTGTATGGTAGTTGTTATTTTTTCTTTTAATCCTAACACTCCAGAACCATACTTCAGCATATGAAATATAGCTTAATTATCCACAATTTAGAATAAAGTATAAAAAAAAAGTTATATCATGTAATCATGCACAAACGGAATTTGACTTGACTTTAAGCACATTATTGAGACCATCTCTGATGAAAGCTAGTTGAGATTTTGATACAGCACGAGGGAAGATGATGATTTCAACAAGCTTTTCATTTATTTGGCAACAAAATGTGCATATTGCCATTTACAGGAACTTATGTGACTTTTTAGCACAAAGATTGAAATATTACAGAACAACAATTGAAATAACTTGCATTTATCAAACTGCCAACTTCACTGTAGCTTTTACAAAAATACACGTGACGTGACCTGCAGCACTCTACGCTCCACAGTTGAGGAGCAGTCGGCTCGGCTCTCCGCCTCTCAAAATTGGACAAAAATCTTTTAAACTGACCTTTGTCGATCTGAAGACAGATTCAGCAACTGTATGGCCTATTTCTTGCTTAAAATGTTTTCAGAAACATGTTTCAGTGAACTATTTTTGTAAAATATGAGATCGTATTCAGAACGAGACACCATTAGTTTGTTTTGAAATTCGGGAGCAGCCAGACCCACATGATGCTTTTATCCAATCAGCTGTCATGTGTTGCATATGTCACGCTCATCCCGCTCGTCATTTCTGGTTAGTGTTTTAACATAGGTGTTGAAAGTGTGCACAATGGCAGTAAGTGGTTTGTGCACATTAGCAGTGTATCAACAATCTGTGCGACGCACACATGCTCTGAACCGAGACAAGCGAACCAAATGTTTATTCATGAACCGTACCAACCCCTAGGAGACAAGCTTGTCCAGTCCATCACCTTTACCCTCAGCTTCTTTAGCAAGGCAGTGGTGCGTTTGGGGTCGTTATCATGTTAGAATACTGCCCTGTGGCCCAGTCTCTGAAGGGATAATGCTGTGCTTCAGTGTGTCACAGTACATGTTGGCATTCATGGTTCCCTCAATGAACTGTAGCTCCCCAGGGCTGGCAGCACTCATGTAGGCCCAGACTATGACCAGCGCCAGTGCAAGCTATAGGCAAGAACCGGTCGCCTGGCAACACTATATTATGTCGGTAACACAAACTCAGATTTTCCTTTTCAAAATAATACAGCTTGTAAGTCATTACAATAATCATTGTTAATTCATTGCATAGATAGGTAGTGTGTCAATGTTCATGTGTTGCTAAAATTAGTCTATTGTTGGATAAAACAGACTAGTGAATGTTTTTCAAATGTAATCATGTTTTCACATGACACAGACAATATATTCAATCAAATTGTGTGTTCCTTTGATTTGTTAGTGTTTTGAATAAAACGTTATTAAAAACATGTTACTTTTTTGTTATCACCAGTGGTGTAAAAAGTACTTGAATTCCATACTTAAAGTAAAAGTAAAGATATCGATCTTAAAAGTGACTTTAGTAAAAGTCACCCATAAGAAAATTACTTAAGTCTTAAGGTAGCTCATCTTAAATGTACTTAAGTATCAAAAGTATTTATCTGGTGTTAAAATGTACTCAAAAGTATCAAAAGTAAAAGTACAAAAGTACAAAAAGAGAAAAGACAGAAATTGTTTTCCTCTCTCCAAGCCTTTTTTATTTCCTCCCTACATTACATTGAACTCGAACCATCACTTTGAACTTTAACTTAAACCATCACTAAAATACTTTCTCCTCTTGCTCCATCCCTGTACCTTATTGCCAACTTCTTCCCTCAACTCCTTTCTCCTCATTTCCTTCCTCATTGTCTCCTTGTCTCTCTTCCTCTCCATGTCCTCTTGCTCACTCTCCTTCCTCTTGCTTCCTTTATCTTTCCCTCTGCTTTCTTCTCTTCCTTCCTTTAATTAAAATTGAAAAACTTGCAGTTCATCTTCAGTAGAAGATGTTTGTAAAAATTGTGAGAATCCAGCCGTGCTCTCTGTGGGCTGAAGACAAGTCCTGCTATGCTAAATATTCATTCACAGGCTGCAGAGGCAGGTAGAGGTATATTCAGCTTCCCTTACAACTTGGAGACCGCAGGGAAGGACTTCAGCAGACGTGTAAAAGGTATTGGAGAATGAAATTTGAGTAGAAGTAAGAAAATTTACTCCAGTAAAAGTGAAGAGTAAAACTCTAAGTATCTGAATTTAAATGTACTTAAGTAACAAAAGTAAATATGTGATCTTAAATGCACTTAACTACATCAAGTAAAAGTAACAATTGTGTTACATCTGTCATTGCATAATATAAATGGCAAGCCATAGCACTCATATCTGAATTCCAATCACTTGTTGAGGTGCTCTCGTCGGTGTAAATAATTCAGCAATCCAGACATTCATTTTAAATTATATGGTGTTTTTAAAACAAATTTTGACTGGATTGTATGATAATGATATCTCAAAGGTGTGATACAGTAACTATATGCTACATGTTTTAGTTTCAAAGTAGTCAAGCCACAATCTGAACCCAAATGGGGGAAATATTTCATAGACGTTTGTAGGACAGTGGTTCTCAAACCTCTCCCTAGGTGCCACCACCCACTCCATGCACTTAAACTATAACTGAGCAAGCACACCGGATTCTACTCATCAACACGTCAGTCATTAGTGAATCGTATCTGATAGTTCGGGGCTACAGCTAAACTTTGTAAACACATCTGGGAGGGATCGCTGGGGAGAGGTTTAAGAACCACTTGTATAGGGCATGGCCATTCACAGAACTTTTAAACTACATGTGCTGAAATGAGAAAAACAAAGGCACCCAAACACAAACAAAACAAATTGCAACCGTGACACAGACTATTTGAGAATTGTTATTATTTTGATTATTTGGTTGACCTTCAACATCATTATATTATGATAGCCTATATAAAATGATTTAAGTTGTACTATGAAGTCTACAAGTATATTATTTCATTAATGTTTCATTTGATTTTGATTTATTAACATTATTTGTGTGTCATTGAATGGAGAGAAAGGTGCCACAATGTAAAGTATTTCACAAAACAATTTTAAACTAAATTAAATTGCTTATTAGCAATAAGCAAATCAATAAAATAGTAGTATACTATATCTGATGTAATATCATTCCCAATTTCCCTGAATATGTTGCCTGAAACTTGTTGTCAACAATAGGCATAATACCAAACATACAGAAATACAGTTATCAAAAAGGCTAGCTAGAAAGGATGGTTTTCAACATAGCCTTTCATAATCTAACATCCTAATCATGGAACACAAATCTAATATTACATTTAATGCTAATACATTATGATGTGAAGGCAAACAATGTATTGCCACTAAACAACATTATTAGGTCTGTGATATTCAGCTGACTGCTGGTAAGCTAACAAATGCATTGTTTCACTTTGGCCAACCTAAAATTAACTGCAGGCTGCTTGGCAAAGAAGCAAGCAGATACTACCTTCATGGCTGATTCCGGTCGCTGACATACTGTATCAACTCCCTGCTGAAGGGATGGACTACGTACTGGGTTCAGTCGGGCAGAAACTTCTCTCGACATGACCCTCTGATTGGCGCAGGCTCTTCCAATGTGCGCTGCACATTTTCAGTTTATGGAATATTCATACATCGTTCCCGCCGTCCACACAGCTGCGCTTAAAATGAGCATAGGCTACAATGTTGTAAGCTAATTGATATACTGTACCGTATACCACCACTGAACTGCAAAACTGAAAACATAACTTATACTTGAATGAGGAGAAAAGCTGTAACCAATCGTGACCAATGAAAGAAAACAAGTTTAAAAAGCTTATACTTCCGTATACTTGGGACAACACTACTGCTGTTGGTGGGTGGGGTTTCACATTGATTTGCTCAATATTAAATGCATGGCTAAAGCGATTGGATAACGACTTAACGGAGATATTAGTAAATCATTTGTTTGCGCATTTCCTCCAATTACTAATTTTAATTTTGTAGCAAGTAACGACTGTGTTTTGGAAAACGTGAAGAAGTAAAAGTATGAATTGTTGTAATAAAATGTGGTGAAGTAAAAGTACAAAGTTGGCAGAAAGATACATACTCAACTAAAGTACAGATACACAAAAAAATACTTAAGTACAGTAATGAAGTATTAATACTTAGTTACTTTACACCACTGGCTATCACATACGCTTATTGTTTCTTTACACACAATACAATTGCATTTGGTTACAATGCACTAGCTTTATAATGAATTACCACTGATTATTGTGAATAATTAAAACAAGCACTATTAATTTGAAAACGGATATCAGAGTTTGCGTTGCTGGCATAGTGTTGCAGGTGAACAGTTCTTGCCTATAGCTAGCGCCGACTCTGACCATGACACTTCCACCACCATGCTTGACTGTAGGCAAGACACTTGTCTTTGTACTCCTAAACCTGTTGCAGTGTGCAGCATATGGTCTGAGCACTGACAGGCTGACCCCTCATCCCTTCAACCTCTGCAGCAATGCTGGAAGCACTCATACTTCTATTTCCCAAAGACAACCTCTGGATATGACACTGAGCACGTGCACGCAACTTTTTGGTCGACCATGGCGAGGCCTGTTCTGAGTGGAACCTGTCCTGTTAAACCTCTGTATGGTCTTTGCCACCATGCTGCAGCTCAGTTTCAGGGTCTTGGCAATCTTCTAATTATTAGAGCCCGACCGATAAAGGATTTTTGAGTCCTCACTAAAATAATATGATAATGCAGATTAAAAATAAACTTGTTTGTTTTATTGTCACAACAGAACAGAGGAACATCAAAATATTTTAAAGTTCTGATACATAAAATGTATAAAAACACAAATGTAAGATATGAAACTTAAAGTCCTTTGAACAAAAACACAACAAAAAAAATATCTAAGTTATCAGTATTAATATACTTAATAGCTTCATAAATATAACTTTAAACAAGACTGGAAAAAAAAATTATTCTGTTAAGTTCCATAAGTTCTGATCAATAACAACAACAAAATAGAAACTATATACAATATGAGGTAGTATATACATGTGTACGCGCGCGCGCGCACACACACACACACACACACACACACACACACACACACACACACACACACACACACACACACACACACAAAATTTAACACACCTGCTCCCCATTCACACCTGAGACCATGTAACACTAACGAGTCACATGACACCAGAGAGGGAAAAATGGCTAATTGGGCCTAATTTGGACATTTTCACTTGTACTCACGTTTGTTGCTAGCGGTTTAGACCTTAATGGCTGTGTGTTGAGATTTTTTGAGGGGACAGCAAATGTACACTGTTAAATAAGCTGTACACTCACTACTTTACAATTTAGCAAAGTGTCATTTCTTCACCATTGTCACTTGAAAAGTTATAATAAAATATTTAAATAATGTGAGGGGTGTACTCACTCTTGTGAGATACTGTAAGTATTAAAATTAGGCTACCTGAGCAGCGCGTTGGCAGGGACTTTCTTCCATGGGATTCCCTGCTTCAGCAGATCATTGGAAAATGACGGCAGGCTGAAGAGAGACTGGAGGATGGCGTTCATGTAACACGTGTTGCCCAGGTTGGAGAATCTGTAGCACAGTGAAAACAACAAACAATGACTCAAATATCGGTGGAAAGACTACAACATGCAATATCTGCTAAGTCCATCAGAGGTTGACTGATTATGATTTTTCAAAGCTGACACCAAAAAAGGTGATGTGATTTATCAGATGATTTTTACAATAACAGGGTTGCAGAGGGTCTAAAACTTAAGAGGAAATATCAGGAAATTTTCCACATGAAGTTAAGCTATGGAATTAAGAAACTTTTGCCCAATTTATCAGAAAATCCCACATCTATAATAGTGGAAAGAAACATTATAGAGGGAGGGGGGCATACAAATAAGGCAATCTAGGTCCTAGTTCTAAAATTGAAATATTCTCATTATAGCGACATTAACTTTTTTAGCATTTTGGACTAAATTTTTCATTTACATTCAATGTTTTAGCATTAGACAGTTTTGGTCCTATAAAATCCATGATTTGTTGTATTCGTCTTGTGATTTCAAATTATCCCACACCTCCATACAATGTGTGCTGTATTGTTGTATTCTTAAGGATTCATTTTAATATTGAAAAACTACAGTGCTCTCGGTCAATCCAAAATGTAAATACACCTCAAACCTGAATATTTAAAGTAAAAGTGAGGTCTTGGCTTTCTTTGGAGAATATCTGTGTGCACAATTGTTAGGCAACCATTAGTGTGCTGAATAATTATGCAACTAAAAGAAAGTTGAAAGGTTTCCCATCTCACTTATTTTCATCTGTTAAAGTGAGTATAATAACAAAAAATGTACAAATATAAATTTCTGACATTTCAAAACAAATCAGTGACTAATATAGCAACCATTCTTTTCAATACTAGTCATACGCCTTCCATTCATGAAGTCTGTCAGTTCTTTGATCTGTTGACTAACCCCTTTTTGTGCTGCAGCAAGCAGAGCCTCCCAGACACGGTTCAGTGAAGTTTATCGTTTTCCTTCACTGTAAATCGACCGTTTAAGAAAGGACCACAAGTTCTCAATAGGGTTTAGGTCAGGTAAAGAAGGGGGCCATGTCATTATTCTTTCAACTTTAAGGCCTTCACTGGCTAGCCACACAGTGGAGTACTTTGATGCATGCAATGGAGCATTGTCCTGCATAAAAATGATGGTCTTCTTGAAAGATGCAGACTTCTTCCTGTACCACTGCTTGAAGAAAGTCTTCTAAAAACTGGTAGTAGGTTTGGGAGTTCCGTTTGAACTCTTCTACCCAAAAGGTCCAATTAGCTCATCTTTAATAATAGCACCCCATACCAGTACCCCACCTCCACCTTGCTGGCGTCTGAGTGTAAGTGGAGCTCTGTGCCCGTTACTGATCCAGCCACGGGCCCATCCATCTGGCCCGTCAAGAGCCACTCTCATCCTATCAGTCCATAAAACCTTTGAAAAATCTGTCTTCAGAAGTTTATTCTTGGCCCAGTCTTAACATTTGAACTTGTGTCTTCTTCAGTGGTGGTCAGGTTTCAGCCTTCCTTACCTTGACCATGTCTCTGAGCACTGAACACTTTGTACTTTGGGCATTCCAGGTAGGTTGCAGTTCTGGAACATGATGGTACTGGAGGATAATGGGTTCTTGGTACCTTCACATATTGAGTCTTCTCATATCTTGGGCAGTTAATTTGCTTATTTCTTGTGACCCTGTTGACTATTTGCAACCAGTCTTTTGAACATTCTGTGATAAGACCCCAATATCTTAGCAAAATCAAGAGTGCTGCATCCCTCTGAAAGACTTTACAATTTGTTACTTTCAGTTAAGTCAGTTAAATCTCTTTTGACCCATTTTGACTGAAGAACAGAAGCTGCCTAATAATTCTGCACACCTTGATAGCATGTTGATCTCCTTGGGCCACATTCTTCCTCATTACACAAATATATATCACCTGATTTGCTTAAATCCAATAAGCATTCCAGTTCATACAGCTTAGAGTTGGAACATATGCATAATAATGATGATATGGTCAAAATACTGACTTGTCTAATAATTGTGCACACAGAGTATAACACCCTAGAACAGTGGTTCTCAAGCTTTTATGGTTGCGCAACTATTGTTTTCACCCATTCACAACTGCATCTGCAGCCAAATGACGATTTGGACATAGTTGCATTCTAAAGCCAGTGTCAGAGCCTGATCTGACTGCCTACCTGATTTGACTGACCCACAGAATTCCATCCCCACAAACTGCATCACAGACACATGATCTGAGACCTGATATGTTCTGCTGAATTAATAGCAACTAATTTGGACTATAATTTCACTTAATGTGTATGTTTTATAGTACATAGTATAGTAGTATTTCAGTCTAGGAGAAATGTGATGGCAATAATTATTAATATTACGGGACTTTATTAGAATTATAGGCAAAAAAATAGACTTGAATTTCATGTTAGGATTCCGTGAATTATTCCTTGTTCTCAAAAACACAGATATATAGAGCCCTAGTTCAGGTAAAATACCTGCGATCCAGTGGAAGTCATTAATTTCAACAAGGGCATTCAAGATTGCTACGGAAACTTTGAAAATGTTCAACAATAACTATCCAACAACTTACAGTCCAAGAGTTTGTTAATGGATCTGACAATATAGCAACAAATCTAAATACGATCTTAATTTCACAAAGCTAAATATTAACAAGAACATGTATTTGCACACAGAGAAAAACAAACTTATTGACAAGTGCTTAAGAGGAACACTAGTGAACAGAAAGCACTCGCACAATGTCTCTGCTTGCAAATGTTAAGACATTTAATATGAAATACAACATTTCAGTCAGAGACCTTCGTCAGGCCTAGAGCCATTCAGACCTGCTAAACAGTTGCCATTTGTCTTCAGTAAGTTTGCCATAGCCTAGTATTCTATGGGATATACTTAGTAGTTAAATGTATGTGGCGGTTGAGGTAATTTTAAGTTGCAGTAATAACCGTATGGTATTTGAGTGAAAGATACCATTTGAAAACTGAGTTCATGGCTTAAGCCTGCCAAACTGATATCTGTGTAGCACTAAATAAGCTTTGCTGCATTTGTTTACTTAAGACTTTTGTATACTTCTTTGTCAATCCTAATGAAAATAAATTTAAATAACAAAGAAATAAGCTTTGCGAGGCTGCCAGAAATCCCCATATTGGCGGCAAGTTCAATTTGAAGTCCCCAGCATTACTACGAGTTGTGTCCTTACCCTTGTAGTGGAGGCTGTGGCTGGGACAGGTTTGATGGTCTTGGCTTATTCCAGCCACCATAGTCCAGTGTTGGGCGCACTTTCTTGAAGGGAGTAGAGTGATTGGGTAATGCGAGACTTCTCTTAGCCAGAGTGGTCTGGGACGTACTGGATGAACTATGGAGGGAAAAATAAAATGTTGAGGAACTCCAGCCGTGGCAGCACCCTAATGACATCCAATGAGCAACCTGGTTAAATAAATCTTACATAAGAAATAATTAAACTTGCCGGTCTAGAAAGGAGTGACTCGCTGAGTAGTCTTTGGATACCGATCGGCTGCCATAGAACGATGTTGGCTGAAGTGGTGTTGAGACAATTTGACCTGGATGGATAAGGAGACTTCATCATAGGGTAACTTACTTGTTGTTATTCTAGTTTGGAGAAGGACATTTCACTTTGTAGGTGTCCTAGATTTTCTGGAGGTCCTTACCTAAGTTACGATTCTCCTCCGCCTGTTTCAGCTTGTCTTTACAGCTCAGCAGATACTTCCTGGATGGGTCTGACATGGCCTTGTTGTTGCTGAGACAAACATAAAACCAACTCTTTAACATTCACTGGTGCAAAACATTTTAAAGCTTCAGTCTGTGACATTGCAAATAAATAAAATTATGTTGTAAAACTATTTTGGCCTGGAGGTATAATATGTTTTATACACTACTGGGTCAAACATTTTAGAACACTCAGGAATTTGCATGTGTTTTAATAGAAACCTTCAATCACCAAGTTGTTAGGGCTGAATGAATAAGCTATAAATATTACAGCTCTTGAATGCACACACACCACAAGTTAAGAGGTACTGACCAACAATGGTTACCTACACAGGGTCCAACGTTAATTTTATTTCTCACTGGTTGGTCTAACATTTACTGGCTCGGACTGAATGATTACTGGCCCAAATTAAATTAGGAAAAAATAAATAAAAATCTGTGTTTCTTCACATCAATGCAGGGTTTATTGTTTGTTTGTAATAAAAAAACTACATCCATTAATGTATTTTCCCTCTTCACGTGGTAGGTGAGTTGTAAAAATAATATTTAGTTAATATTGCCCAGCCCTAAGACACATGTACAGAAGTAAACGTTAAGCATTCCAAACTAAGTGTGGCTGAGTTCACAGGTTTTGGGAAGTACCTGATTAATAACCAAATTACCAATTATGGGAGTTCATTACTAACTAGTGATCCATGATATGAAAAAATAGAAAATTATTCATTATGGTAACTATTTAGCTATAAACAGCCGTTACCTGGTCATTTAATTTTTTTTTAGGAAATTCCTAAACTGGGTAAACCCCGATGCAATTAGTCGGTAAAGCACAACAATTACTGCAGTACGTGTCCTAGGATTGGGCAATATGAACAACATTTATTGTCAGAATAATTTGACATATTTTTTCTTTGTGTTTTTTCCAGATTTTCTTTCCTTGTCGGCAGCAGCGCACGTGTACAGATCTGAGGGGTGACGAGGGGTGTGCACATGGTTCACTCAACCACATGAGTGGTGTGAATATGTACACCTACTATACTTACGTGCTAGATTTACAGGTGCCCAATTTGAACACATGGAGTCACTGGAGTGCAAAAATCTGATTCATCTAACCCAAATCCCGGGAAGAGCTATGCCAATTTTGGGCTCCCACATGCAGGAGGCCCAAGGAAAATCAGAGAACCCATGGTCAGGCTCGAACCCATGACCATCATGACAGACTGTCCTGCAATGCAAAGACTTAGCCCACTAGGCCATGCAGACCCCAAGTGTAATTTGATATCTCTAATAGTATTGGGGCCTCTTTAAACTATGTAGAATAACATACTAGTGTATCAAAATGATTTAAACAACTTTTTCATGGAATTCTAAGGATTCAGAAGAATTAAATAATGACTGTATTTAAGATTATTTTAATTCAGCAACATAGAAGAGGCCTATTCTGGCAACATATTATTTCCATCATGAGCACATTCAGAACCCCTTGTCCAACCCCGTAAGACCTGTCGTCCAGAGTTATACTGTAAAATACTAAAATGACTGAAATGCTGCCAAAATTAACACTGTTACATTTAATGACATTAGTTTGCACAATAACTGCATCTAAATTGTATTCATGCTAATACTAAATTTACTTAATTTTTTCTTCTTAATAACTGTCATGATAAATAACTGTAATCTTGTTTACATTTATATACCTATTGCCATGTGTTGTCTATGGCCAAACACTTTAGTTGTGTACATCCATTCAAGTTTGTGGCTTAGCTATACATTCAGATACCAGGAGGCGAGTGAGTCCTTCAGTCCCTGGGTGATTGTGTCCCCTGTGTGATCTTTCATAAATAGACTGACTTTATCTGTTTTGCAGCTTCAAGTCTGCCTCAATAAAGTCTATGTTAAATTCATAAGCCTTCATGTTACAGTGCAAAACTGTTATCAACGTGTCTGCAATCATGTCATGACACTTAGAGTATAGCTTTGGCAAAGCTATTCATGAGAAGGACGTTAGCGATAGTCTGGACACATTTAATGTTCGTAATTTTTCTGTAATCAACTACAACGAATATGGCCATGACACATGAGCTGGCTGCTTCATTTGGAGAGGGAAGGTGATTTCTAACAAGAAAGCCTCTGATTGGCTGCTTCATTAAGGTTTGAAAAGATGCAGTCAAATCTGATGTGTTTATTTGCCCTTGTTTATTTCCTAAAAAGATTGGGGGGAAGGATTAAAACAGTTTTTCCAAAATCGCCTATATTTAGCAAATGTCCAGAATTTAATAACAGAATAAATGTGTTTGTGCTCAATACATTTATTTGACCCACAAACTATTATTTCGATTAAAAGACCACATTAGTTTGGGTCCTGCTCTAATGCATGCAACATTTTGATTGGTTAAAACAGACAAGCATTCAAATATTATTGCTCAAAAAGATGACACCGGTATTGCCGTACACAAAGGGAGAAGGAACTGCACATGACAGACATGGATTTTAACTTGAGACAAAAATTAAAGCAGGGGAGGGACAAATATTACAGACAAACATTTTAATAAGAGACTATTAATTTAAATTGCAAAATTGAGCACTGGCCTGAACGGGCAAGTGACTATCTTTGTTTACTGGCCCAACATTAATTCTTACTGGCCTTGGGCCATCGATAATGTTGAACCCTGCTTACAGATCTGTCATCTTATCTTGTCAAGTGTGATCCATACCACGGTTGCCACAAGAGGATTTTTTATTTTATTTTATAAGTACAATTATTGCCCACCAGGTGGCATCCGTGAGCACAAATATTATTCCAAAGCTGTTTGGCTCACAGGCATTTATAAGTTGACTTGCTTAACATAGCGTAGCTATATCTCTATCATTACTTTTTTATATTATTGTATTCAAACAGACATCACGTTTTTAGGAAGCTCACCAAAAATCGGTTTTAAATATATTACCTGCATTCTAAAAAAAACACAAATGCAGGTGTATTTTTAATTCTGTTTTCCAGATTTCTCACAGAATTTTACATAGACCGATTTTAGCACGCACGCAATTCGATTTTGCTATTTTCCGATTGTCTATATTTTGTATTATTTACTTTGATATTTTTCAACCACTAGATCCAATATACTAGTTCCTACCATTTACTATTTGGGAATTTATTTCCCCCAAGTAAGTAAAAGTGCAAGTTCAACTTAAAATTTGTGAGATTAATTTGTTTTACACATTGAGGGAATAAAACGGGTAGTTGTGCACCTAAGATCAACAATTTGCACAGTTTAGTAAGGTGCTACAATAAATGCGGTTTGTCCGCAGTGTTGTGATTGACAGGGATATCCCCCCAAACTCTCATGTATGTATTTATCACCTGGCTGAATATTTGTATTTAAATGCATACAGGTGGTGAATATACAGATTAATTCAATGACAATGTCAATGTCAATCATTGAGTTCCCTCATTGTCCTTAATTCCTTGTTGGGGGAAGGAAAAAAAACTCCTCGTTTTTCTTTTCTGCTCTCTCCTTGGTATCAGGGAATCCCAAACACAATCCTCTGACTGGCTGCAGTTATTCCTTCGACATCACTAGCAGATGACGACGTGTTTACTTAAACCTTTCCTTTTATTAGTGTGTTTGTATCTTATTTCCCTTGATTTTATTCCATACTCAAACTCATATTAAAATAAGTTGTAATTGACCCAAGTAGTTCATCATCCAAAATCTTTATTTCAGTTTTTTCGTTTTCCCCTCTGACCTCTAAATATGTTTGTGATCCAGTGTTTGGAACGCTGAATTCACATCACAATGCCACCCATCTCCCAATCTAGAGTAGGACAGTCTAATCACCTTTCATTGTTTGAATTTCCTAAATACAACCCTGTCATCAAATGTGTCAAATCATCAGCTTTGTAGCCTGTAAACCACTCAGGCCACCTGGGATTCCCAAAAATTTAGTGATACTGAAAATTCCGTTAGCAAAAACCTCCTGACTGTATGTTAAAAGAGAAGATAGCTGAACCCGTGTTTTTATAAAGAAAGTCATCACCGTTATTGGGAAAGAGTCTGTTTAAAAATAGGTATTTCCACCAGCAAAACTCGCAATCTCTTGCATCATAGTCTCTTGCATGTTCACCTAATGTACGAGTATGAGTGCCTCAAAATTAGATGAGAAACATCTGTACATGAAAAAAGGGAACCCCATTAACTGTCATACCTGGATGAGTCATTCTCTTTGGGGTAGTCTTCAGTCAGGTCACTGTCAGATGTTAGGAGTCTCTTCCTCTTCTCACTCCTTAAAAAAGAGATCCAGCATTAAGATGCATATTAAGACAATGAAATAAAAAAGTTCTCAGGAAAAAGACTAATAAAATGGGAGAATAAGGGAATAGACTATGCTGAAATTATAATTATATTAAATTAAAGGTGGTGCTCCACCGCTCACCCAGAAGTCAACATTGCTGCCCTCTTATTCAATTTAAATTATTGAATAGGAACAGGAATGAATAGATGGTCTTTATATATTATCAGGATGTGCACCAGTGGAGGACAATGAGGTGAATGGGCTCATGTTAAATGGAGGAAATGTAATGCATTTTGTTTCATGTATTTAACTCCATTTACTCCAGTCCGGACATTAATGAGCTAATTTTTCCTAAATTAATTGAAGACGCATTCTGCAATATTTTAGGCCTCTAGTGGTCTAAGGTCTGTGTATGTTGGTGCTGTCCAGCTAAAAAAGGTCATGCTTGGTACTCTTTCTTTCTCTGAGATCTCTAGATTAGTACTTTCTAGGTTAGGACTTTCTCTCTCTGCTGTGTGTAGGTGTTGGGTCTGCCACACTAGGGTTGGATCGTAAACTGGTCCTGAGAATGCACCACAATTCCGGCATTTCAAAACAGTACTAAACTAGTATTTTACGTATTTCGATACTCAAAAATATTACATAAAAAATGTGTCACACTTTTCATTGGAACGAAAGGAGCAAAATAGTTGGCAACATATATATTGGAGAATAAATGTAGTGATGTTAAGGAGGCGGACCTACCCCTTGCCCTGTGAGAATGTGCTCGTGTAGAAATGTGAGAGCGAGTAAAAAATCAAGAGGAAGATGGATGGTCACAAGCCATCAAACAAACCCAAGCTGCTTGAATTTATTCACCAGGAGTGGCATAAAGTCACCAAACATCAATGTGAAAGAATGGTGGAGGGCATGCCAAAACACAAGCCAATTATTATTGTTGTTATTATTATTCCACCAAATATTGATTTCTGAACTCCAAGTTAACATATTAGTATGGTGCCGTTTAGGAAAGAATATTAACATTTAATTAAATTATTTTTTGTTATTTTGACCTTCTTAGAATTTGTGGCTCAAGGCTGTAGCTGGTATATGAACATTGGGGAGTACGTACTGAAAACAATCAAGGACTGTACAACCACTGTGCCTTATTATACAACCCTGTGCAATTGTAGATAACTGCTTGCTGTTAAACACAACAAGAAAATGAAGGTGAATCTAGAATTGAGGACAAAGGTAATACTGCGAGATTGTTTGCCAACATTTCGGCCTAATGTTGGCATGCATGGAGTGTTCAAACCTACCTGTTGTCAGACAGCCCACTGCGGGAAGGCATTGAGGCCCCTCTGCTGGGGCTGCCCAGAGGCTTGCGGGGCGTGGTCTCTTCCCTGTTGTCAACACTGGGCCGTCTTTGTGTATTCTATAACAGAAGGAGAGTGTAAGCAAGAGAGCTGGTCAATATGGTTCCCCGATTGAACAGTAATTCTGTTCAAATTCTGTAAGAAAGGTAGAACATCTTGGCACAGACACCCAGAAGGAAGAGTGGTCACGATCTTCAACTCTTTCTAGTCTGTTGTGAGTTGTGATGAGATGGTCCGTACAGTGTAGACCCCTTCACTTTACACATTTAACGTTACAGCCTTATTCTAAAAATTATATTTAATCTTCATTAATCTACATATAGTTTTTTTTACCCCTCCACCCACCAATTCGTTTTAAAATCAAGGTTTAGATATTTTATCTCAATTGAAGCTGACCTATGTAACTTTCAAGATATGGAAATTATTTTCCCCACTTTCCCACAAAATCCAACTGTCACTTGCGAGGTCAGTTAAGTTTCAATGTCCAATGTTACCAAGCTAATGTTATTAAAAGACGGGAAAATATGCTAGCATTGGCTACTTGTCTAAAAGACTTTGACATGTCAGTTTTGCCGATTAAACCCATCTGCTCCTTTAAGTTCCTTGCATTGCATACAGGAATCTGCACAAAAATTCACCCAAGCTTTGCCAGAGCATTTATTTAGCTGTGTTTTAGCAGATTTGCTTTATTCTGACCAAAATATAAATCTTTTGCTTCTAATTTTTAGATGGCTTCACTGGCGTAATTTACATTAAAGACAAAAACAATTTCAACTACTTTCTTTCAGCCTGTACGATATTTAGAATTGGTACATCAAACGCATCACCTCCTGTGCATGCTGAGAATTTTTCCACAAACACAAACCTCGACCAACGATTTGTATAGTAGCAGGGTATAGAGAGTGTTTCCAACTGAGTGAATGGGGCCTTCTATTGTGTGAACTCATTACACAAACTAGGCAAACAGAATAACCGTATATTGGTGCAAAAAAGTAGTTCAGCTTAAAACATAAACATGACGCAATACCTTTTTATAAAAACAGGGCTCTATATTAGCTTTTCCTACTGGTTGATATTTTAACTACTACAGATTTGGTCGCACAAATGTTTGGCACTATGCAACCCATAATGAACTTTCACTGCACAGAACTTCACATGTATGGAAAAGTAATCTGCAATACAGTAATACATTAGTGGTGCCTTTACATGCTTAAAATTAACAAAGACACTAATAAAATCATATTTAGATTTTTTTAAATTAGGGAGTAATTATGCATGTAGCAAGGCAAACCAGAGAAAGGGCACATTTGTTATTCATCAGTCTCCCATTGGCAGAGTCTTTGAAGTAGTCAGGTGCATAAACATTTGAAAATTTGATTACGTTATCACAATTTAGATTTTTTTAAGTCTGCGTTTTCAAAATTGTTTAACATTGTACCAGTTATAATTTAATAAATGAATGTGGGTGTACTTTCTGTGCTAGAATGCAGGATGTAGGCCTATAATGCTGTCTGAAAACAAGTCACAGTAATAAAATCTGATGGATAGTCTATTGTAGTGATTGTTATTGACAGTGTAGATAAAATGAGTGTTAGAAAGAAATGCAAGCACTAGACATCTGTCATTATTCATAGAGTAATTAGGATTTATTTTGTCCAAATTGAGTCATACATGTATCCATAATGTCAGTTTATCATAGTTGATACTCGTAATTGAACTGGGGATAGGAAACCTACTTTTTGAATACAGGTAAAGCCTTTATTGAGTACGTATTCTGTGCGTTATTGAACCACTTCAGCACTTCAGTGTATTTATGACATTCCATCACTCACCATTGTTATAGTTTAAAATTATCCTGACTGCTCAAGACAGATTATCAACTTATTTTAACTCATTATATTAACTGAAAATTTTGCAATTTGCATTACAGCTGGACAATATAGTTCTCTCATCAAATCATTGCTGTTTCACTATTAAGTAAGAAAAAACGTTTAACATATACTGTACTTTAGTGAATATACCACGTGCGATATGCACGTTTTTACAAACAGCACCCCCTCCCTGCACACTATACTCAGTGTTGTTATAGACCAGCTATTCCCAAAGTGGGATACAAAATAAATTGTGGTTCAACATGTATTTCAATATTCAAATGTGCCTATACATTATTAAAGTTGTTTTCATGTCTGAATAGCCCAGTCTCACTGGCGAAAATAGTTTTGCATTTAATGCCAATTGTTTTATATTTTACATTGTGTTGTTATTTATACAGACAATAGTTAGTGATTATTTTTGCCAGTGAGACTGGGCTCCTCAGAAAACGAAAAAAAATCACTTAAATGTATAGGCCAGTTTGAATATTGAAATACAGGTTGACCACAAGATGTGTGTACACACTAACATTATATAGTTACGCCACTTTGGGAATAGCTGGTTTTGTTTTATCTAATCAGCACGGACGGGGGTTAGATGTTGAACATTTGTAACACATTGAATAGCTGAGTGTCCATCAATGCAGGTCTGGGCGAGGGGAGATTATGTGTCACCTTTCTAAAAAAAAATGAAGCGCGCTTTGAAAGTGTGCACGCAATGCTGATATTTTTATGACACGAAACAAGATTTCTGAGCAATGTACAAGGGTGCGCGTTAATCTCGGGTGCACGCCTTATGCGCTAAAATACAGTACTGTATGCCACATAGTTTGTGCAAATTGCATTTACTACATTCAAATGTTTGCACAGAATGAACTGGATTGAAGCAAAAGTGTTTCACTCAGAACATCTTATCAGTCTTTGAAAAAGGCAAAGATGAAGTTTCAACTGTAGAATAGTGCTGGGCAATGTCTGGCTTTACACATACTCGAATGGACATGTCAAAACTTTGTCGATAAACAATGTAATCATCTTTTTTTATTCTTTAAATTGTATTTTATTCTATGCACGATGAGGGTGAATTGGCAGGATAAATGCACTTACACAACATTAATGCTAGGACTGTCCCAAACTAAGATTTTCTTTGGTCGACCAAGACTCGACTTCTCTGACAATCGACTAATTTAAATTTTAATTTCTTTAGCTTTCCATAAATACCATAGTGTTTTTAAATATACCCTTTTGTTTGATGGTTTACAGCACTGTTTGAAGAAAAAAAAATACACAAGGGTGATTGACAACTAAAATGTACAAATATTTTCCTGATCTGACTCCATATAGCTGCTGGACATTCAGATTCAGCCGCTATAAAATTATTCCTAATAACACCCTCATGTGTCACCTGTTGATTTGATTATACACACATATTTATACAGAACTATTTATTTGACTAGGTAACAAGATAATGGCTTTATTTTTATTATATTATTCAAACTTAGCACATCCAAAACTGACAAGTTAAAAACTGAATATCAACAAAACTTGAGAATTGTGCTGAGTAAAAAAATGAACAGTTTATTGCTGTTAGGCCGTTAGACCTACAGTAGCACAGCAAAATGTAAAAATCCTAGGCCTACGCTATACTGTAAAATAACAAGCTCATGGTATGTAAGTCTCATTTTTTGAAACCAATAACAACATTATTTAATTGAAAATTAATATATTAAATTGTGAATAGCTAACATAAGGAAGAGCAGCTTACCGTAATTCCTCAAATAAAACCCGGTAGTCAAATAAACGTCGGGCCTTTGATAGTGGCCGGGGGCATGTTCAACACGGACAAATAAAAGCCGGTCTTAAATAAAGGCCAGGGGAATATTACATGTGAATAATCTCCTAGGTGCCTTTCATATAATGTGCATTCCAGTTAAGCATAATGTACATTTCTATCACTTTGGATTCAACAATATATATGAATAGAATCAACAATATATTCATGCTATTTTCAGATTATGGTACTTATCTAAAGCAGCGATACTCCTGCGAGCTGCCATTCCATAGGTTTTTGTTCCAAACCTAATTTAGAAGTGACGCTACTCACTACCAGGTTGAAACGATAACTCATTTACGGAATTGCAGCTCGCAGGAGCAGGAAATAGTATTGCTAAGTATAATTGTCCTACCCTTATTTCTGGCAATGTGTCTGTATGTTTTAATCAGCTTGGTGTTGTTTGTATTAACGTATATGTAGATGGCAGTAACTACGTTGGAAATAACATGGCTCCCATTCAATGCAAGCGATTGAATCTTCAACAACTTTTTTCAACTACGTATTAGAACAGTTACAAGAAGTGTTGTTACGTTAACAATGTAATGCAGCAATAAAAGACAAACTGGAACAAGGATTGATGCATATTGCACATTTCCTGTTAATCCAATGAACCTCATTTCACAACCGAAATATTACTGTGTCCTTCAGTTATTTGATAGATCAAAAAGAAATTGCTGATCCAAACACCCAATTATTTATTAATGAAAATCATGGAAATTGTCAAGAGTCCCTAATGTTTTAATAGGGCCGCTGACATTCTAATATTGTTGTTTTGCATGGCAAAATGATGCTCTCTGATGAGTATGAGTTATAATAAATACATTCATAAATAATAAAAACACCAGGTTTGACACCATGATGTTGTCGCTAAACTATCATTAAACAGGAGAACCTTAAAGTGTATAAAATAATTATTACGCTTACCTTATGAAAACAAATTGTGCCAAATAATACTGTAGTAGCCCTAAATTATTTAGAAAGTCTATGTTTTATTCTGGCCTTTTGTTGGCCTTAATATAGCCTACTTTCAACTGTTTCGGTCACCCACTTAAACTGCGTTTTGATTACTCAAAAACAAGAGAAAATTAATACAATGTTTCATGAGGAAAAAACTCTTTGCTTTTCCTTGCCTATTTGAAACTTGGAAGTACTTCATTTTCAGTATAAAGAATAAAGTTGATCCAGTAAATGTAGTCAGTCAATGTTAGAAAATGCTATATTATTTAAAACGTAAAATAATTATTAAGAGCCTAACCAGTTTGACATTATTTGATACTGATATTAAATAAAATCGGAAATAAAAATAAAATAAAAGTTAAGCGCTGCTAGATAAGGCAGCGCAAGTCAAGTTTAACTTTGTTTGACAGTCACATCATAGCCATTGTCGATGGCTGACATCCATCGTCAAGAGTCAATGTAATCGCCACATCGCCTATAGGGCATAAAATACTTCTTATGAGAGAATGAATTCAATTGAAACAAAAAGAGCGTGTGCACTCCCAATAACATTAACACTTGATGCTCTGAAAATTAACACAGCCTATGCTTCAAGTGTACACAGCAACAACTGTAATAACATAGCAAAAATAATTAGACATACACATTTTTTCATTCTGGGGTTGTGGAATCTGGTGACCTGTACTTTTCACTTGTGTCAATCTTTCTTACAAGTCCACTTGTCTTTAATTACTTTGAAACCTTTGCAGTTTAAAGGGGAACACAGACAAATATATAGAATTTCATCGATGTTCCTATATCGTTTCAAGTACTTTTGTGAATGTCTTCCTCATCAGTCAACTCTCTCACTCATGGAGAACAGGGTAAAGCTAGTGCAGCATCAACTGGAGACAAAGGGGCTGTGCAGATGAATGAGTTTGAATACAACTTTGTGAAACAACGATCATTTGCGTGAAAAATGATCAGGTGCATGTTTTAAAACGTATATTTTCTTACCTCTCTGCTGTTGAGGCAGCTCACGCCCTACTTCCTGCTTTTTAGTCTGTTCAACTTGTAAAAAAAACACAGACTTCTTTTTCTTAAATTCACACTTTGCTCTGTCATTGGTATATTTTTTTGGTTTTGGGGTTTCCTTTTATTGTTAGGGTTGTAGGCAAAGTTTCATTTAAAAACATAAAATTCCATTGTAACTTTGTTGTTTTTGTAATCCTACCACAAATTGGCACAGAGTGAAATTAATGTTAAAGCCTTTCCTGTGTGAGATATGTTACCTGGCAAACCAACTGTAAATGGAATTAAAAAAGCTACAGCACTAAACAGGTAAGCACATAGTTATCTTAAAATGTGAACAGATATAACAGGGAGATAACTGACACTTGTAATAAATATCATCATATGCATTTAAATTTCTCTCTGTATCAGTGCAATCCTCCCTGGTCTAACTTAGTGGTATAATTGTCTCGAGCTCTTCATACATATCCCATTGTAGAGTTTCTTTTAAGTATTTTTTTTGTGTAACTTAGCATTACTTTTGTCAACCTTTGGCAATTTCATCAATGCAAATGAATATTGAGAACCAACCAACCTGGTAAAATAAAGGTGAACTACAAATAAAATGACCAGCTGATCTAATAAAGCAGAAATAAAATAAAAGGTTTGTTTTTGAAGGTCACACAGGTACAACTTGTTAATAATGTAAAACTTCTCAAAAAATTTGACTATTTGTTTGCAGTCTGGAGTCCTGTCTGGCTCGATGAGGAAAACACTTTTATCAGTTTTAGAATAAGGTTGTAACGAAACAGAATATGGAGGGGTTAATCTTTCAGACTACTTTTAAAATATAAATAGTACAAGGGAATTCTATGTTAAATTTACCTGTCGTTCTCCAGACGGGCTAGTTTCATTCTTCACAGAGCGATTCCCAAGCACTCCAAAGCTGGCACTTCCCTGGGAGGTCTTTAGAACTAAAATAAAACAACAGTTTCTATCCTGCAGAAGTACCAGCTCCACAGTAAATGATACAAGAAACATATTTCAACAATGACAGTTTGCAAAAGATCATTACCTGTTGGTTTTCCTTGCTTGAGCTTCTCAAGGTATTCTTTCATTTTGTCAGCCACAGGAGGTGGGATTTTTTCAAGGCTGACAACACTGTTATCCTTAAGCGACAACACAATTCGCTTCATTGTATGCATGGGCTGCATAACAACGTTTTTCACATTATTATTGAGCTGAAAGTAAAGAAATAATAAAAAATTCAAAAAACATTATTACTTCATTTGAAATTATCAACTGTCCAACTTTGCCACTTTCTAAATTTTAGAAACGTTGATCAAATGCACCCACACTAGAGGTACTGCTTTTGAATCCAGCTGACTGCTGTCAACACACTCGTCCAATATGTTCAAAATTTAACAGGATACATTTTGGGATTTACCGCTGTAGAGCTCAGAAAGTGCTGTTTTTTTAAAGGCAGACTTAGTAAGTGTCAATTAAATCAGGTAAAGCAGTTTGCTTTTAAATAATTAGTTTTGAAGGATTAACAAATCAAATCAGTGGACACCAGACAGACTCTCCTGCCTCTTATTTGCCCAAAGTTGGACTTTCAGTATAAAAATATAATAATTATATTATTTTCCATTTACTGAGTTTGGATAAAGCAGAAAATGACATGGCAATGGTGCATTGATTAGTTACAGTTTAAAGTTGTTATTTTTGCACAAAGTTGTGAGTATATAGGCAAAACACTACTGTACAATACCTGGAAACATTTGGCTGCACCACCAGCATTGAACTTGAGGCAGAGGTTCACTTTACTGTCCTTCTCAAGAACCTCAAAAGTCCCTTCTCTCCATCGCGTGGTACCCAGTTCTATGCTGTTGATTCGTATTTTGACCACGCTACCACTGGAGAGCTTAGGCAATGTGGCTGCCATTGGTGACTGACAGGACTGTGCTCTCCGAAATAATCCTAATGCAAAGGAATACATATTTATTGATTTTTCTTGCAGGAAACAAAAGGTGTATGTGAGGTTGAGAAAACACTTAGCTGAAGTGAGCTGTAATAAGTAAGTAGTGACCTTGTCAGCGACATGTACAGTTCCCTGTGTATGTTAATTTGAAGAGAAGACTATGGCAAATACATTGAGACCTGTACTGTGCGCGTGAACTAAAACAATGTTGAAAACTGTAAAATAAAACGATATGTTTATGTCTGACATTGAGTTGCAGGGACTACATGTAATGTGTTTGCTTGATTTCATTTTAACCCTAATCAATAAGGGGTTAACGTATTCCCAAAATGTCTAGAAAATTGGTTGGTCAGGAAAGTAGTTACAGTTTGTTACGTTACTGTACCTCCACAAAGTTAACTGTTAACGCATCAGCCGATGGATTGTATTATGCCATGGCTAAGTTAGCAAAGAATCTTATTAGATTCGATGTATAGGTTTGGTCCTGTACCCTATCAAGTCAATTGAGACTTACCAAGCAAGATGGACACCCATCTCAGATACCTACAATACCTAGCTATAATATAGTTCGGTTCCGTATTTAGTATATGTTGTAATGTGAATAGTTTTGTGGTAGGTAAGTTAGCTACATGGTAAATAATTGATGAACTAGCACAGCTAACGACACTTGATCAGACATATTTGCTTAATTTACATGACAAATAACGAAGTACAGACATTATATGTAGTTATTTGCTTAACTTGGACGGTCCGTTAGATGGATAACCCATGTCAGTTTTGTGCAGAGGTAAAACCCAGGCATTTACATGCGTGGGTTTAACTACCAGCTAACGTGTTTGCTAAGTTGCTGCTACATAGCTACCTAGCTAACTCTGATGGTAATTTGCTAAGTGACTGCATAGCTTGCTAAACGTGGAAAACTGAAATCTATAAAATGGGATATAGCCCTAACTTCCACGTACTGTAGCAGGAAATCATTGGACATTTGCATATTCAAACTAGTTATTCACATGCAGCTATCGTGTACTGTATACACATCCAATCAGGCATGTATTTGTTTCTGCACGAGCCTGTTCGTAGCTAGCTGACTATTAAAACAGAACGTGCTACCTAGCTAACTGGCTAATTTGCTTGTTTGTCATTTGGGGGCAAGAATATCGCTTGAACATTATTACAATAAAATGAATACTTACCTTTAAATGAAATATCTCTTCACATGAACTTTTATTGTATATTAAATATGTTTTAAGTACTCCGGGCCAACGAAGTTGATTTTGCCGGCATTCGGTGGCCACAATATTAGGTTGTTGACAGTATGGTTCAGACACGACGTTTTCCTACAGTACTCGATGATGGCGGGAATACAGCGGAAATTAAATCCGAGACTTGTCATCTCGCGATACATAAAAAAGACCATACACACGCGAGTAAAAACAATGCACTAGTAGCTATTTGTATCTAGCTACACCACTAACATGTAAACCAAGGTTATTAGATAGTTATTCTGTTTAAAGAGGATATGCCATTCAGGTAATAGCCACAGACATTGATAAAGCAGAGAACCTTCCCAGAAATAGCATTAAATGTTTATTTAATCGCGCGGGTAAAGGTTCAAACGTTATAGTTCCGGTTTAGCTAGCTACATTAGCTAGCTAACTGTGTTTTAATTCATTCAAATTGTGCCTATATGTATGTTATTATCATTTATAGATAGCTAGCTAAAGGTTTCCTGGCTCTCAACAACATTTGGAGGTATACGCTCTATCCAGACAATGCTGGCTACAGGCGCAGTAAGTTTGTTATTTGAAATGTCCTAGCTAGCTACAGTCCTCTAGTTAGCTACGTTGTTTGCAGAATTAGTTACGATAACAGAAGAATACATTACACAGGTCAATACCTTAATTGCATCTAAATGACGTTACTGAACTGTAATATGGCATGCACTTGGCAGATAATCACAGAAAAGAGGATAATTATTTGGAATTTTTTTCTTTATATGGCGTTCTGTCCCGAAGTTGGTTGACAACAACAACTGCCCTTTTCCCTTAGGCTGCAACCACAGCCCTGGTGCAGGTGGATCGGGAAAAGATTTACCAGTGGATCAACGAGCTGTCTAGCCCGGAGACGAGGGAAAATGCTCTCCTGGAACTTAGCAAGAAGAGGGAGTCTGTGCCTGACCTGGCGCCCATGCTCTGGCATTCTTGTGGCACAATTGCCGCTCTCCTGCAGGTAGGAAATGTCATTGTCATTGACTGTTTCACACAACTGAGCCATGCAAAACTAAAAATTCGATAGCCTACCATTATCTCATGGTTTTTGCAAGTACACAGATTCAATTTTAATGGGATATGCCACAGACTAGCTGGCATTCCTCCAGACTGCCTGTGGTCTGCTGAACGAGATGTTTAAATGGTTTGTTTGTATTGTTTTTGCTTTCCTCCTTAAAATGGCAAAAAAAATCACATCCATTTACTGTCTGATTTCTTCTTAGGAAATTGTGAATATTTATCCCTCTATAAACCCGCCAACTCTGACGGCACACCAGTCCAACCGAGTCTGCAATGCCCTTGCGCTCTTACAGTGTGTTGCCTCCCACCCAGAAACTCGGTAAAGCAGTGTCCTTATTTTCAAACATTTTAAGTATTTTGATTTTTTTGTGGCATCTGCAGGAAATGAACTCTGGCCACTGTGATGCAGTTATGCTGTCAGGGTTTGTATCATAGTCGCAGTACTCCAGATATGCCTGTTGGCTCTGCAAGGTCTGGTGCAAATTGCTAGAGGGCTGCCTAATTGTTTAGTAGTCGAACATAATTACCTCATACACATAATTCCTACCAATACACCCCCAACATTGATCTAACACACTATTTAGGGTCATTAACAGCATGTCTAATTCGTCCAACCTATGTGAGGGATTTCCTTCGGGCTTCCTTGTTGCCGGAGGAATTTTGGTGTGGGTGGGGGGGATTCCCTCTGGCTTCCTTGTTGCCGGAGGGATTTTGGTGTGGGTGGGGGGGATTCCCTGTTTTGCTCCCCTTCTAATTTGTCAAAATCCCTCCGGCAACAAGGAAGCTTCCCTGCAAAACAGGGAATCTCCCACACACACACCAAAAATAAACTATTCTGGTATTTTCCAAATGTTAACCAGTGAAATTCATACTGTTTCTTTTCACTCCAGGTCTGCATTTCTGGCAGCACACATTCCTCTCTTCCTCTACCCCTTCCTGCATACTGTCAGCAAGACACGCCCGTTTGAGTACCTCCGACTTACCAGCTTAGGAGTGATAGGTAGCATTCTTTTTCTGAAATTGTCTACCTGATTCCGATGCATCTGATTCTTCAGCGCTGTTTGGTTGCTCATTGGAAACCCTATGTCCTGAACGCAGGTGCACTGGTCAAAACGGACGAACAGGAGGTGATCAACTTCCTGCTTACCACAGAAATCATCCCTCTGTGTCTGCGCATCATGGAGTCAGGCAGTGAGCTTTCCAAAACGGTAACGACACAGTGCTTAAGCAACAAGGACCAGCAGAGGATTGAACATGGCCAGGGCTGTTTTTAGGCATAACTCACTGGTTTTACCAATGTAATTGGCACAGTAAAACATTTTTCGATTTTCATTGTTATATATAATATTTCATATTTTTTGTTTGTAAATTCAGTAGAATCCTGCATCTGGGGGGGTCCGTCTGCATTGCAGGACAGTCTACGTTACGATAGTCAGTGGTTAGAGCCTGACTAGGGGTTCTATGACTTTCCCCAGACCTCCTGCACAAGGCACCAAAAATTGGCATAGCGCTGCCTGTGATTTGGGTTAGATAAGTCAGACTATCTTGCCACGTCACTCTCCAGCAACTGTTTGTGTCCAGATCGGGCGACTCTAAATTAAATCGCGGAAGTATAGTCGGTGAACATAATCATCCCATGCATGATCTGACTAAAGGCTTCTGTGTTGCATCTGGTCATTTCCCCGCATTTAAAATGAAGCACTCAACGGGTGTAGTAAAAAATATAAAATCTTTTTTAAAGACATTATGTTATTTCAGTGAAAGGTGCAATAATTAGCCATGATGCAGTGTTGAAGCAAAGCCTGAATTGTCTCGAATTGAATAGCATGCATTGCTTGGTAAACGCACAGGCTAATCTATAAAAATGAAAGCAGATGGGCATGTGTCAGTTGTTTATTATGGGGATGAGTGAAACTTTCTAAATGGATGATCATAGTGTACATTCCAATATTAAATGGTTCAAATAAACAGGTGCCCTAATCGAATCAATGGAGGAGGTGGAAGTTAAGATTATTATTCAACATGAATTTAGACATTAAAAGCATGGGGGGAATTCATTTTTTTTGTGGGTCAACGTTTGCTTTTCCAAACTAAATCTATGCGGGTGTGTCTGTTCTTGAAACGATGATGTATCCAACGCAGTTAGGGGGTGGCTCCAAAAAAAGTCCTGTGCTCTGGTATACAGTCTCATTAACCGCAGCTTTCATCTAATCAGCACTCAGGATTTGAACCACCAGGTTCATAATGTCATTAAATACTCTTATCACTTCAATCCTCTGCCCACACACCATCAGATTAAGCATTTCCCTTCCAACTGTCCTGGTCTATTTTAAGTACACAGGATATGCCTGACTGATGGAGAGGGCCCTTCTACTAGGTAGTTCACATAACTGACATCGATGACATCCTGTGCCTTGTCACTGTCTCTCCCTCGCTTCATGTCACCTCACTCTTAGGTTGCTACATTTATACTCCAGAAGATTCTGCTGGATGACACAGGACTGGCGTACATATGCCAGACGTACGAGCGCTTTTCTCATGTGGCAATGATCCTTGTAAGTATCATCGGTTTTTAACTGTGTCGCTCCAGATTTAGCTACAGTGCCTTGCGAAAGTATTCGGCCCCCTTGAACTTTTCGACCTTTTGCCACATATCAGGTTTCAAACATAAAGATATGAAACTGTAATTTTTTGTGAAGAATCAACAACAAGTGGGACACAATCATGAAGTGGAACGAAATTTATTGGATATTTCAAA
>JACXGM010002158.1:33115-48893 GCA_016801145.1 Umbra pygmaea
CCAGGCACGTCCAGCTGGGAGGAGGCCTCGGGGAAGACCCAGGACTAGGTGGCGGGATTATATCTCCAACCTGGCCTGGGAACGCCTCGGGATCCCCCAGTCGGAGCTGGTTAATGTGGCTCGGGAAAAGGACGTTTGGGGTCCCCTGCTGGAGCTGCTGCCCCCGCGACCCGATCTCGGATAAGCGGACGAAAATGGACGGATGGATGGATTTCAAACTTTCTTAACAAATGAAAAACTGAAATTGGGCATGCAAAATTATTCAGCCCCCTTAAGTTAATACTTTGTAGTGCCACCTTTTGCTGCAATTACAGCTGTAAGTCCCTTGGGGTATGTCTCTTATCAGTTTTGCACATTGAGAGACTGAAATGTTTGCCCATTCCTCCTTGCAAAACAGCTCGAGCTCAGTGAGGTTGACTGGAGAGCGTTTGTGAACAACAGTTTTCAGTTCTTTCCACAGATTCTCGATTGGATTCAGGTCTGGACTTTGACTTGGCCATTCTAACACCTAAATATGTTTATTTGTGAACCATTCCATTGTAGATTTTGCTTTATGTTTTGGATCATATTCTTGTTGGAAGACAAATCTCTGTCCCAGTCTCAGGTCTTTTGCAGACTCCATCAGGTTCTTTCAGAATGGTCCTGTATTTGGCTCCATCCATCTTCCCATCAATTTTAGCCGTCTTCCCTGTCCCTGCTGAAGAAAAGCAGGCCCAATCCATGATGCTGCCACCACCATGATGAGCTGTATTGCTTTTACGCCAAACATAACGTTTTTCGTTGTTGCCAAAACGTTCGATTTTGGTTTCATCTGACCAGAGCACTTCTTCCACATGTTTGGTGTGTCTCCCAGGTAGCTTGTGGCAAACTTTAAACGACACTTTGTTTGGATATCTTTCAGAAATGTCTTTCTTCTTGCCACTTCCATAAAGGCCAGATTTGTGCAGTATACGACTGGTTGTTGTCCTATGGACAGACTCGCCCACCTCAGCTGTAGATCTCTGCAGTTCATCCAGAGTGATCATGGGCCTCTTGGCTGCATCTCTGATCAGTCTTCTCCTTGTATGAGCTGAAAGTTTAGAGGGACGGCCGGGTCTTTGTAGATTTGCAGTGGTCTGATACTCCTTCCATTTCAATATTATTGCTTGCACAGTGCTCCTTGGGATGTTTAAAGCTTGGGGAATCTTTCGGTATCCAAATTCGGTTTTAAACTTCTCTACAACAGTATCACTCTGTGCTTTCAACGGACCTCTGAGACTATCACAGAGCAGGTGCATTTATACGGAGACTTGATTACACACAGTTGGATTCTTTTTATCATCATTAGTCATTTAGGTCAACATTGAATCATTCAGAGATCCTCACTGAACTTCTGGAGAGAGTTCGCTGCACTGAAAGTAAAGGGGCTAAATAATTTTGCTTGCCCAATTTGTCATTTTTTATTTGTTAAAAAAGTTTGAAATATCCAATAAATTTTGTTCCACTTCATGATTGTGTCCCACTTGTTGTTGTTTCTTCACAAATTTTTTTTTTTATACAGTTTTATATCTTTGTTTGAAGCCTGAAATGTGGCAAAAGGTCGAAATGTTCAAGTGGGCTAAATACTTTCGCAAGGCACTGTGTGTGTGTGTGTGTGTGTGTGTGTGTGTGTGTGTGTGTGTGTGTGTGTGTGTGTGTGTGTGTGTGTGTGTGTGTGTGTGTGTGTGTTATATTTGGATCATCACCCTGTACATGTTCTTTCACTTTCAGGGAAAGATGGTGCTGCAGCTCTCAAAGGAACCCTCTGCGCGTCTTCTGAAACATGTTGTACGCTGCTACCTTCGCCTCTCTGATAACCCAAGGTAAATATAAAATGGTATTAGTAACACACTAATGACTACAGGGCATAAATGAAAATGTTTGGTTCACAAGAAATTTAGCTGCCAACAATCACCGTACAAATACAAAATGTGCTTAAATGTTATGTACAGTTTAACAAGAAAACTCTCACACTATATTTCAGCTCGGGCCCCCCCTTCAAACATTTATAACATGCTTGATTCGGCTCATGAAAATACAACTATAAATATTAATTTGGGGGTTAACAATTGTTCTAAGTGCACTACAAGAATACGCCCCATGTTTGTGGCTTTTCCCGACAATATCTCGAAAGGAGTGTACGTTATACGTTATCCCTCCCTTAGGTGAAATGGAATCAGTTTTTAGGTGCTTTAAGTCAAGACAAAGATTGTGTAATAAAACCCCCCACAATATGACATTTGACAACTCCAAAACATTATATTTTCAAGTTTAACTTTAACAAGGTCAAAATGCATATGCTGTATATTTAGAAGATATCCTGTGACTCAGTCTAAACCAGAATATCTCACACATGACATAAACATAGTTGCCCCTTTAAACCTGCACTATGTAATTTTGTTGAAAACTATAAAAGAAAATATTTAGAACTAGAATATTTGATTCAGGGGTTGAAAAAAAATCAATACTACAAAATGTGGACAATATTTGTATACCAATATTGACGTTTCACAATATCTAACAAGCAGTCAGTGAGTACTTGAAGAAAATAATAAGAATGTGTTTTTTTTTAATTGGTTATTGTCCCTGTATTCTTTGTATGTTCATTAACAGAAGGCAAACCTATTGCCGAAACATTGGATATTTAAATATAATTTTTGGAGCAAGATACCTGGAGTGTGCGTCTTTTCTTTGATTTTGTTGATTATGTTCATTAAAAACATAAATATAATTTTTTTTATTTATTTAACTTGCCAGGTCAAATGAATGGAAAGGTACAAAGTTAATCTTTTAGGCTGGATATTAACTACGGAGACGACACCAAAGTGACTCTGAGAATGTCTTCTAACACTTACTACTTGAGTCAGATTAGATCCACTAATCAAGCATATTCATATTTGTAGTTTAAACTCTTAACACCAAAACTTTTAACATTGAACAAGACATTGTAAATACTCTGTAAATCAATCACGGAACGTCTTTGATATTGTGCTGGACATCCTATTTAACGCTACACTTCAGTAGGCTACTATTCGCCTAATATTGCTGCCCCTCTGCTTGTGGTTAATATAGCAATCATTCATAGTAGGCTACAACTAATCCTCAGAAATACATTGAAAACATCAACAGTAGTTTTTTTCTGTATGCTATATTTCCAAACTTCCAAATACTTATGTTTGACTGGGTATATCTGTCCCAAAAAAGCGAGTTAAACACTTGACCTGTATACAGTCCTGTGTAACAACCCGCCAGCCATGTGGGTTAGATAAATATTCAACCTGCTGAAAAGAGATCTGCACTTGACACAGATATTCATTCTATAACTTGAATTGCCAGCAGCAGGTATAGGATTATGCTGCAGTTTCTATTAATTAAAGGACTTATCATAAGCACATATTATTATATTTTTCCAAGATGTGTAAATAAAGCTGTATGACATACAGTAACAATCAAAGCTTGGACACACCTACACACTTGAGTTTGTTTTGTAACAATATTCTACATTGTAGAAAAATAGTGAAGACAACTAAGAAATAACAGGACTTCACTTGGTGTAGTTGGCTACGCCGCTGCTTCATAGGACAGCTATATTACATTGGCCACAGGTTCTGACTAAAGGCTTCCATGTTGAATGAGCAAAGACAGTTTGACAACATCTTTGAAAGTACCATGTGAGCGCCCTCCGACCATCCCACACCTGTGAAGGAATTGCCAGCAAATGACAGATGAATTTGAGAAAAATGGGAAAAACTTCAAACAATAATATGAAATTGTACATTGGATTCTCCAAATTTGCCCCACTTTGCCTTGATGACAGCTTTGCACACTTCTCTCTCAACTGGCTGCATGGTTTAGGTACCTGGTAGGCTCTTCCAGTCTTGAGTAACTTCCCACATAGTCTTCTCTGAACAGATGATTTTAAGATGTATCTTGGAACTCTGTGAAGCATTGTGGTCTGCAATAAATAGCCTATTTCTGAGGCTGTTCACTCTAATAAAGGTATGGTCTGCCGCAGAGGTAACTGGTTCTTTCTTTCCTGTGGCGGACCTCATCAGAAATAGTTTCATCTTCAGCTTTTGTGAAACATTTAAGAAATGTTCCGGATTGATCCACCTACATGTCTTAAAGTAATGATAAACTGTCATTTACCTATTGCCTGTTTGAGCTGTTCTTGCCATAATATGGACTACTACAATACGGACATAGTAATAGCCTTTTTCCAAATATGGCTGTCTTCTGCACGCCAGTTCTACCTCGTTACAACACAACTGATTGGCTCATATACATTAACAAGGAAAGACATTCCTTAAACTAAATTTTAACAAGGCACATTTGTTAATTGAAATGCATTCCAGATGACTACCTCTTGAAGCTGGTTAAGAGAATGTTAAGAATGTGCAAAGCTACAGTTTCTACAGTTTTAGAAAATAGTAAAACGGAAGAAAAACACTTGAATGAGGTGTGTCTAAATGTTTGACTGGTACTGTAAATATGAAGTATTTCAAGACAGGGTTGATTTCAACTAATTAGTACACATCCTTTTTATTTCCACTGGGAGGACCTGAGCTATGATTGTCCTTTAAACTAAGAGGTCACCGTGTCAGTCATGGATAGGCTGGGACCGGAAAAAGTGAAACCGATGTGACGGAAACTGTACAGACCTACAGTATCAGTTACACCAACCCAGTCGTCTCAGATTCGCAAAGAAGATTGATCATGGCCAGCAGGATGGATGTGAGGGCACAGCTCTGAATCTCTAGGCCAGTGTTTTCAACCCTCTCCTCGGGTCACCAGACGTTCCACAGGTTAGCTGTAGCCGCTTAACTAACTCACCTTATTCATTAATCAAAGGCCTGATAATTAGAAGATGAGCTGAATCAGGTATGCTAGCTCAGACATAGATCAAATGCATGAAACGGCTGGGGTTCGCTGAGGAGAGGGTTGAAAAACACTGCTCTAGGCCATATTACCATAGCAGACGTAAATGCCATGATAGCCCACATGCTTCCTTCTTCAGTGGCATGTTCTACATACTGTATGTGAGCCAGGCTGGTATTTGGTTTAGCGTTCCTCCAGTATGTTTTGTGCATTCTTCTCTTAATGTATCTAACCTCTGACATCCAGAGCACGAGAGGCCCTGCGCCAGTGCCTGCCGGACCAGTTGAAGGATGCCACTTTTGCTCAGGTGCTGAAGGACGACACCACCACCAAACGCTGGCTGGCCCAGCTGGTCAAAAACTTGCAGGAAGGCCCGGTGACTGATGGCCGGGGCATCCCCCTGACTGCACAGTGACCAGCCATCTCATCAACCATTTGAATACCAGCAGAAACCCTTTTGGTTCCAGAGGAAAACCATGAATGGAATTGAAGTAATATTCTGGTGCCAGCACTCATTTCCTTTTCAGAGTACCAGTTAATATTTTTGAACTAATATTCAGTGAGGGCCCGGAATAGAAAATAAATTACACCGCATGTCTGTATTGGTGTATACTGTTCCAATTTAGGGACTGTCAAAGACCAGGAGAAGACAATGCCGTGAAGGACTGTAAAATCTGTGGCTCGTGGCATATCTTCTGGAGACTTTCTTACAGTGGTTCTTACGTTTTTCTGGAGGGTTTCATTGCATTTCAATGAAGACATGCAATATGATGATCGGAAGGTTATCAACATTGATGTCACCTTGACTGGCTAAGATAAATGGTGCTCCTGCTATTTTTAGTACTTTTTGGAACAGAAATGACTGCAGGTGGTTGTCTTTCTCTCCTTTCTCTTTCCTAAGTTCTTTGAATAAATTTAGTGCTTGAGGCAAGGCCTCAACGGTTTACATGTTGAATTGTTATCATTCATGTTGGATATCAACTGAAATTACTTTTGAAATCTAATCGTACATTTTCTTTGGAGCAGTTTGTTGAAGTTTAGTCTTGACTTCTCAGAAAGCATATAAGCCATGGAAATCAATGCATCAAACTTGGCCATATATCTATATAGATCTCATGACCTTACAAAGTATTTGTTTCATTGAGTGGTCTACTTATTTTCTTGAGGGGTGTCTTTTCCCAACCATCTTGCCAAAACAGTAATAATAATTTGACGACATATCTTTGTATGGAAAAGGATTAGGATGGAGGTACTGTAGCAGATATGTGCTTGGAAAATATGCCGAGCCTATGCATCAGAAGCTTCCACTTTTTTCAGTAAAAGTCCAAGTTTGATGCTTTGGCTCAGCAGATTGTTTAACTTTGAATGCAAGGTTTTGAGAATGCGTACCTGGAGTGCAAAAGCTTTTCGCCTGCCATTTCCTCCATAATTTCCATTAACAATAAGAATATTTTGTTGGATGTCAGTAGTCACACATTTGTAAATAAAATTGATCCCCAGTGGATCTCTGCAAAAAGGTGTCATGTTTTCATGTGCTGGAAAAGAGCCTACTAACCTCATTTTCATTTCACCCATCTGGAATGCTCCATTAGATTTTTTTACATGTGCATTAGGAAAATGCAGAGAAAATATGTCTATTGAAAATGAGTTATCAGAAGCAGGCATTTGAAAATCTTCATTTTAATGTATTTCTTCAGTGTTGGTTTGCATTCTTGTTTCAGGGGGTACTACACCGAAACATATAGCTCCAATCAATAGGATTTATCATTACAGGATTTCCTTTTTACCAGAGCAAGATGTACTTACTATTCTTGAAGGCAGGAAATGTTATTCTTTGAAAATGGATGCCATGGCACTTTACCATTGATCTCTGGACTACAGTGCTCTGACACAAAGCCAAGATCGGCACACTTTCTCTATTAGGCTGTGGTTTTACTTTGGCAAGCCTGCGCTTCCGTTTCCTGCTGTGTTTTGGTAACAGTGCTAACATGGGAAATCTGATTAATATTAGAGAAGGTTTCAGATGGAGGATGATTGGGGAGAGCACTAATATGTAGGTGCCAGTGTATTTGGACAGTGCTTCAACTGTACACAGTCAACCATCAATGCTTTGCTGTGATTAAATGTGCGTTGTTTCCACTCAGTATGAAAATTCACCCTTCCAGTCTGGCATGTCTTTGAAAGTCTCCAATCAATTACAGTCTTCCAAGCACCTGGTCCTGTGTTATATATCCATTTATTAACGCAATATTATTCAGCATATTGGCAAACAATATATTTAGAAACAAATTGAAATTTATCCATACCCCTATAGGGCCCTATAACAAATCCATGCCGTGATATGACCCTATAACATATCCATGTCCTGATATGGCCCTGTAACATCCATGCCTCGATAAAACCCTATAACATATCCATGTCCCGACAGGGCCCTATAACATACCATGCCTTAATAAAGCCCTATAACATCCATGTCCCGATAGGGCCCTATAACATACCATGCCTCAATAAAGCCCTATAACATATCCATGCTCCGGTAGGGCCCTATAACATATCCATGCCAAAATAGGGCCCTTCAAAATATTTGTGTTCAGACAGGACCAAGAACATACATTTTTGCTAGACAATATTGGCATAAAAAAAACAATGAACTACAATCATTCATTGAACTCATGTCCCTCTGGTTTTGTTGTACAAATCCCAAATAATGCATGGAGAGAAAAAAATAGTGCTATACTCTTTCATTTTCCAAAAAGTGAGTTAGGCCTTGTTATCTAGATGCCGGAAAAACCTGGCTCCCAAGAAAAGATGAGGTATGCCACACTGGCCAAACAAGAAAAAAGGTAAAAACAGGCCTGCACTTCCTGTTAGGAGGAATTCTGCATTAACAAGATAATATGGTACAATCACAGAGGTAACATTTGTGACCCATTTCTATGAGAAAAGTGCAGATAATCTCAATTTAAACAAGCAATTCATTTCTGTTGTACAATTTGCCCTTCATACATGGACTTTTTGCACATGGTTATAACACTACATAGATAATTACAACACTTGAAATGCCTTTATAAATTTCTGTATTTTTATGAATATATTTTTATGATGTTTTCTTTATTGTACATGAAAGAAATATAGTATTTTTAAGAGAAGTGGTCCTGGTTCAAACTGCAGTAGATGGGGGGCAGATAAAATTGCTGAACCACCCTAAGCCAAGTGTGTGAAAGGTTTCCTATTTTCTGATTTGGTTATTTATAAATGAAATTTATACACATTGGACTAACCATTCAGAAATGACAGAACATTTTGTATATAGTTTTCAAGCACCAAAAAACATTGGACAGTTTAACATAATGTAGAATAAAGTAATTACTGTGTGAACCTGCTCTCATCTGTGAAGAAAACGGGGTGCTGATGGCGGACCTGCTAATTCAGATGTTCTCTAGCGAATTCCAATCGAATTGCACGGTGCTGGGCTGTGAGCGCAGGTCCTACTATAGGACGTCTGGCCCTCTTTCCACCCTCATGCAGTCTGTTTCTGACAGTTTGGTCAGAAACATGCACACCAATAGTCTGCTGAAAGTCATTCTGTAGGGCTCTGGCAGTGCTTCTCCTGTTCCTCCTCACACAAAAGAGCAGAAACCGGTCCTGCTGCTGGGTTGATGCCTTCTATGGCCCTGTCCAGGTCTCCTCTTGTAACGGCTGGTCTCCTGGTATCTCCTACATGCACTTAAAACTGTGCTGGGTAACAGCAAACCTTCTTGCGACAACACGTATAGATGTGCCATCCTGGAGGAGCTGGACTACCTGTGCTACCTGAATGGGATGCAGGTACCGCCTCATGCTACCAGTAGTGACAAGGACAAAATGCAAAACTCGAGAAGAATCAGTCAGGAAGGAGGAGGAGAGTGCAATTGTCTGTGGCCACCACCTGCAAAATCATTCCCTTTTGGGGGTTGTCTTGCTGTTGCCTCTCCAGTGCACCTGTTGTCACTATCATTTGCACCAAAACCGATGACATTGATTCACAATGCTCCCTTAATTTTTTTTGAGCAGTGTCTTTGCTTTGGCACTATAAGCAAACATTTACCTCTGCAATAAAATGCTTAAAATGTAATTGAGAGAGAGAGTGCAAGAAGTAGTGATAGACAGTATTCTAAGGCAGCATACAGGAAAACAAATGAGAAAGTACCCTTGGGACAAGCTGCACTAATCATATGGGAAGGAAAAGAGAGGGAGTGGCAGGGATTGAAGGAATGATGGGGCGAGGTGGAGGGGGGAGGAGTGCACCAGCGTGCAGCAGTGTTGACTGGGGATCAGTTTTCCTACACGAAGCAGGCAGAGTGGACAGAGGCTGACATTGAGCCAGCTTTCCCCTGGACACTCCCCATCTCTTGAGCCCTGTGCCGGGTTAGCAGTCTCAGGACACTCCCTTAGAGTCCATGGTTTCTGAGCTTTTTACTGGACCAGCAACTCTGGAAGGACTCAAAAGTGCCAGCTATCTAGGCAATCCTTAATTTGTTTTCTTTTACTGGACATGCTCTAATCAATCTTCACAGCAGTGGCAGCCCCTGACAATCCAAGGCAAAAACCTTAGGGAGTGGTCATATATAAGGTAAGTCTTTTCTATTGCTTAGATCCAACAATTTTACAGAGCTGTTGTGCTGGTTGATTTAATGGTAATCTTCCCCTTTGTTTATTTTTATTCTGTCTCATGTTTCAATATCTGCCTGTACTTTATTGAGCTTTGCTGGCACCAGCACATTTGAACACATACCTATGTAACGTAATGTTTTAAAAGCATGGCAAGTGTATCTAATATGTTTTTAGCTTTCTTCACATATATATATATAGCCTTAAAGTTTCTAGGGTATACTGTTGAGCACTGAGCGTCCATGAAAGAGGAAACAGACATTCCTGTGGATGTCACAGATGGTTACAATAAAGAGATCTGCTAGTGAAGGCATACTGGCATTTAAGCAATACTGTATAAACCAAGCTAAGCAGGGTTGGTGCTTGCTGCTCCATGGACGGGACACCAGATGTTGATGGAAGCGATGTTGGAGAACCAGTCAGCACTCTTCCCTTTGGTCTAAGAAGGTCTGAATGCCCCATGTCAGTAATGGGGACATAAACCATTGTAGGGTCCCGTTTTCTGGATAAGACTCTGATCACTAACCATTCTGTGGCACTTACTGTACGAGTAGGGTAGGATTTCACTAGACCTGAGCAATCAGCCCAAGATGATTGGTCCTTAGCCCTGGGTGTTGTCAGAGCTACCTTTTGAACAACACCAAGAGTTTAATCACACTAAGTGGCCAAAATTAACCAATAACCCATATTGAACAACAATCCATGCTAAACAACATTTCTGTATATATTTGTGTCATGTGTGTAGCCAATTTAGGGTATGAGACAGATTTACCAGTGAGTCATGACTGTGTCTGTGTGGGGGGGGCTCTGGCAGTTAGCTGCATATTAGTCATATTTTCGTAGGGAGTTCTGCCTTGGCCCACCAAATAACATACCATAGAACTAGAGCTTTTTCATTGGTTACAACCATATGACTGGGTGTACACATCAGTGTGTACTTTAGCAATGTGTAGAACACACTTCAGTTACAGGAGCGGTACAGAAAAATGAAAGCTTCGAGAGCTGTGCTTTTTAACAAACATAACACACATTCAACATCCACATCAATGTTTTTCAAAGGAATCAAAGGTTCAAAGGTATCATTTCATTCTTGAATGAAAGAAAACTGTGCCCTGGAGAAAAATATCAGGGTTTTTTTGAAAAGTGAAACAGCTGCAAACAATGCAAAATGAGCCATAAAGATACCATCCACAATAGCCATTGTTCTACAAAGGTTGTAACCTTTCAATGTGAGGAAAGAGAGCCAGTCCAAAGCCAAAAAGAGGGGGGGGGGGTTGTCATTTGATGTCTCCCATTATGGAACAGTTATATTGTCTGCTTATTGTACGGGTTCTCAAACCTCTCCTCAGGCCCAGTCAGACAGGCCATGTGTTTTAACCTTGAAATGGCACACCTGATTCAGTTAATAAATGGTTAATGTGTAATTGACTTATGATGTCAGGTGTGCTAGTTTATGGTTAAAACTCAAATTTCGCATGTCTAGGGGGCCCCAATGAGAGGTTTGGGAATCCCTGGTTTATTCCATAAAACAACACTGTAGATTGACTCTTGGTCAGGTGTTGTGTGATTCTTAATAGTAGAACCAAAAGATGTCTTCAGAATAACACAGAGCTCACCGGATATAGAGAATTAGGCTTGAAGTCTATTCCATTTTTACATGACGTACATGCAAGCATACATCAGTATATGCAAGCACGTGTTACTTTTAAAGGTTTTCATTATTCATGAATAGAATACTAACCATGATAAACAGTGAAAGCAAACCCTGGGACACTGCCTGAGAATTTTTCAGTGCATGGAGACCATAATTGAATTAATGCGCAGCACAGAGACTCTAAGAGATGCCAAGTTTGTGGCTTGTAATCATTTATTCCCCTCCTAGTCAATCAGTTAATATATAAGGAAAGCATTTAAGTCTAATTAAATGTAGATTTTTTTGCAGACATCATAAATATTGATGGTTATTCAGCAATGGTGTATGTATGTACTTACAGTAACGGTCACAGCTTAACTGTCACAGCATAATATATAATATATATATAATATAATATATAGCAAGATTTGTTCTCTTTCTTTTTTAGGAAATCCCCAAGGGCATGTGCCAAAGCTAGCCATGGAATCTCCCCATAGCTTACGTAAGTTGATGGATACTAAACATTTGCATATGGAAAAAAGGGGAAATACAATTTAATTTATTTTGATCAATCGTGTAAAATGTAATTGTGAGTTCATGCATCAAAAACTATTAAAAGCTAAAACAGATTTTCTTTATTAAATTAACTAATGACTGTATTTGTAAACCTTTGATGCCAACCTTGACCCTAACCCCTGATCATGCACAGTTGCCCAGGATGACGAGGACCTCCAGGTGATGAAGGCTGGGGCCATGTTGAGGAAGGTCAAGTCTCGCTCTTGGAAGAAGCAGCGGCATTTCCGACTACAGGATGATGGCCAGACCATCTGCTACAAGTCCAGGTGGGCAAGATCTGGCCACTCCACCTGTGAGTATTACGAGTATGGAGGTTGGTGTGGTTGTGGGTGGAACAGAGATGAAACAGGACTTACCGCAGTAATTGAATTGACATCCACACTATTTCTGTTTTGACAAAAAGAAGAACTATGTGCACAAAAGTCCATAAAGACTTAAGAGTGAAGTAAAATAGCTTTGTCTTACCATGTTTCCTACTATTCCTGTTTCCTACTATGCCTGATTTGTAATCTCCAGGATTCTTTATAGTAGAACCAAAAGATGTCTGCTGTGCCTGATGTTTTGTACTAGGCATGATGCTTTTTACTGTACCTGATGTTTCCTACTGTGCCTGATGCTTCCTAATAGTCTCTGTGGCTGACGTTGAAGCTGTGCGTGAAGGCCACCAGTCTGAAGTCCTACAGAGCATTGCTGAAGAGTTCCCCGCTGAGCTCTGTTTTACCCTGGTCTTCCGTGGTCGCAAAGGGAACCTGGACCTGGTAGCCGAGTCGGCATCTGAGGCTCAGGCCTGGATACGGGGAGTTCGCAAGTTGGTCCAGAGTACTGAAAGCATGGATGCCAAGGAGAGGCTCGACCAGTATCCTAGTCCCAAGCTCTGCATTGAGTACAAGATATAGAAGTATGATAAAATCAAGGATGGCAATGTATTTTAAAGTCAGTTCATAGCAGTTTGATTTTCATAGAGTGGCAGATTTTTATAAATTTCACCTTATAAGATAATATCACTTTAAGAAAACCCTCAAAAGCATTCTTCAACTGTCTCCGTATTGGAGCCCTTTTTCTGGTTCCAAGAAGAACACTTTGGGTCTAGTGAGAACCCTTTAAAGTTACATATTTCATTTTTATTCCATAACAGCAAAATCACTGCGTTTATTTGTTTTTCAAATTTGAGGTTCTGATCCCAGGGAACACCAAAGTTCTTAATGCAAAATGAATTTGGACAAAGATAGTCCAGATCAATGTTACTGCTATTATAGTTGTCATGGGCCAAATAATATATAACCTCTGTTTTGGATTCATTTAAAAATAATAAATTTTGACCACATTTTTAATTCCTCTAGGCATGCAAAGAGAGATGTCAGAGCAGTATCTTTGTTGCGTTTCAGAGGCAAGTAAATTTGTGTATCATCTGCATAGCAGTGAAATGACATGCCATACTTTCTGAAAATAGACCCCAGAGGAAGTAAATACAGGGAAAAGAGAATGGGTGCAAGAATAGACCCCTGCTGCACTCCACAGGAGAGTTGGGCTGGCGTGGAAGAAAACTTACCCAGTTTGACAGCAAAACTTTTATTTTTTTATATAGAAAAGATCTAAACCAGCTGAGGACAGTTCCCTGAATGCCCACAGAGTATTCTAGTCGGAATAAGAGAGTTTTATGATCAATTGTGTCAAAAGCCGAGGTTAAGTCTAACAGTATTAAGATCACAGAGTCACCAGCGTCAGTAGCTAACAATATGTCATTGGAAACCCTTAATGAAGACTCTGCGCTGTGTAGAGGCTTGAAACCAGACTGGACAGTTTCAAGAATTTGGTTTGAGCTAAGAAAAGACTGGAGTTGATTGAGGACTGTTTTCTCTAATGCTTTTGTAATAAAAGGAAGGGTCGAAATAGGTCGAAAATGATTAAAATCCCTATCATCGAGTGAAGGTTTCTTGAGAAGAGGTGTAGCAGTAGCTTGTTTTAGTATATCAGGGATAGTCCCTGTCATTGGATGATGTTTCAGGCAGCATAGTGTTCACCGTGGCATTTCCAGACCTGAGCACAGGTCCCACTAGAAGACATCAGGCCCTTATCATGCCACCCTCTTGCAGTCCATTTCTGACAGTTTGGTCAGAAACATGCACACCAGTAGCCCACTAGATGTCATGTTGTAGGGCTCTGTCAGTGTTCCTCCTGTTCTTTTTGCACAAAGGAGCAGATACCAGTCCTGCTGCTGGGTTGATGCCCTTCAATGGCCCACACCTGGTATCTCTTCCATGCTCTTGAGATTGTACTGGGAGACACTGCAAACCTACTTGTGATGGCACTTTCAGTACGGATGTAGCATCCTGGAGGAGCTGGACTACCTGTGCAACCTGAATGAGCTGCGGGTACCGCCTCATGCTACCAGGAGTGACAAGGACACTAGCAAAACACTTTTTTTTGCAGTCCACCAGTCTTTCACATTGATGTTGGGTGAATTTAAGCCACTCCTCGTGCAAAACGTCAAGCAGCTCGGTGTTGTTTGATGGCTTGTGATGATTTTCCTCTTGATCACATTCCAGAGGTTTTCAATGGAGTTCAGGTATGGAGATTGGGCTGGTCATGACAGGATGTTGATCTGGTGGTCACATGGAGCATTGTCCTGCTAAAAAAAAAACAGAAATACTTTTTAATTGAATGATGAAATCCCTCTTCAAATTCATAGGTCAAACAGTAAGTCTGTTTACTGCAGTTTAATTCTATGGTGGCCAGGGGGTCCCAAGCAGCCGCTTAGTTTGCTTATGCCTCGGGCCGGCCCTGCTTGTAGGCTTCTTCAGGTCTCCATTAGATGACAAGGTATTGGGCAAAGGTGTAAATTCTGAGATGACCATACTCCAGTCCTCTAAGATCCAATCAGGCACCATAGAAGGCTTCTCCTATGGGGACAAAGGAAGAAGCCTTTTGGGATTATTTTCTTAAGATTTCAGTTATAACAACAGACGTATCACTATCATAAGAAGCTGTTAGAGTAGTCAAGTGTTATTGTTGTAATACTGAGTAACGCTGAACCATTTGTTACCAGTTGTTGCCCTTAGTCAGCATTTTCCTTATCACAGGTGGATCTGCGACTGGTTTCTAAAGGCGGACAAAAACAAGGATGGACGGATGAACTTCAAGGAAGTGCGCTCACTGCTGAAGATGATGAACGTGGACATGAACGAGGAGTACACTCTTCGCCTCTTCACAGTGAGATTCCTTTACATCAGGGCTCTTTTTGAATTTCTCCCGTGCTTTTTGTTTTACATACAGTGGTGTGGAATAGGAGAATCAGTTGATGGTGATTCAGGGGGCCCTGAGAGGGAGACATCCCTATACAGTGCCTTGCGAAAGTATTTGGCCCCCTTGAACATTTCGACCTTTTGCCACATTTCAGGCTTCAAACATAAAGCATATAAAACTGTAATTTTTTGTGAAGAAGCAACAAGTGGGACACAGTCATGAAGTGGAAACAAATTTATTGGATATTTCAAACTTTTTTAACAAATAAAAAAACAGACGAATTGGGCGAGCAATATTATTCAGCCCCTTTACGTTCAGTGCAGCAAACTCTCTCCAGAAGTTCAGTGAGGATCTCTGAATGATCCAATGTTGACCTAAATGACTAATGATGATAAATAGAATCCACCTGTGTGTAATCAAGTCTCCGTATAAATGCACCTGCTCTGTGATAGTCTCAGAGGTCGATGGATGTCGTCGGCGCGCGAGAAGCAAGAGAGAGGAGGAAGTGGTGTGCTGAGGCGGAGGGTTAACAGTCGCATATGGAAACAGACGAAGGCGATTTGTTTTACTTTCAGAATAACAGGATAGAGGGTTACGCTCTCGGATTCCGAGGTGTTGGTGTTTCAGGAAAGGAGCTTGGTTCGGTGGATGGCTTTATCCTATGGCATTACGTGAGCGTGCCATCCTGGCATTGGAGCGGAGGGAGAGTTGCGGAACCATGTTCGCGAGGGCCGGCGCGTTTAGTGACGACACCGAAGGAGAACAGCTCGCTGAACCGAA